>JARDXD010000091.1:0-55478 GCA_029218145.1 Aphanocladium album | reverse complement strand
GCCCCGGTGCGCCCGCCCCTCCTGCTAGGCGAGCCCAGTGGGGATGGGAGGGGGGTGGGAATGGTGGGATGGGAAGAGGGACGAGGGAAAAAATGATCAACTAAAAAGAGAGGTCTTTTTGATTTTGGGGTTACATGCTGCGTTGCGTCATGGTATTGTGGCATTGAAAGTGGCTTGCTTCTTGTCTGGGAGCGAGAAAGTGTGGCCCATGAAGTTGCAAAACGAGTACCAAAAGTCCACATCTTAGAATAACCACAACTTCTGAAAATGCGCCTCTTCAGAAAAACAGCCACTAGAATCTGCCATCAAAAGCTCAGAGTAAACGGAAGCCATACTCGGAGGGGGAAACAAGGATCAAGACCAAAGAGATGGCGGGGCGGCACGTCAGACTATACAGATGGAGGCCATTTTTTCCCCTGTGCGCGTGCGCGTGTGTGGTTGGGTTTCACTTTTCTTTACACTCTCTTTTCTGTCTTGATACAGGCTACTGCAACAGTTGCAGCTGGCTTGAAGACAAGCCCGGCACCACACCACCACACCAGTGCGCCGGATCCATTATTTGAACAGGGTTTAGTCCCATCGAGGGAAATCTGTAAAGGATTGGTGGCGCGGGAAGGTGGGCGGCACATGAGGAAAGAGCGCAAAAAATTATCCATGGTAGCTGAAGAGAGACTTGCGAGTTCCTAGTCTCCCAGCGTCGTGTGCGCAAAGGTCGCGATCAGGTTCGTCCGCTGGCCATGTCTCGGCTGGGGTTCAGGCCCTTCAGCCACCATCCCTCTCAACTGATATCGCCCGTTGCTATGAGAAAAATTACGTATCGGAGAATCGTAAACTTGGTCTGGCCAAGCCTTCATATCCCTGTCCTGGTGGACTCTTCTTCAGGTAGCTCTCGCGGAGCCGCGCATGTGAAGAGAGGGGAACTCCCCTCTTCCACACATTCATAAGAGGAAGGTCACCAGAGGAAGGACGCAAAAAGCAAAAGAACCCGCAGCAATCTCGTGCGCGCTGGTATTGGACCGTCCCACCGGGTTATATATTCTTTCTACAGCTCAGCATCTGGCATCTTCCATGCCGCTCCTTGCCGTTCTGCAGCAAAGAACCCCTCCCATCCATCAACTTTAGTCCCCCTCCCCCTCCTCTAGCACCTGGGCCTCACAAAGCCGTGGCCATCATGTCCAAATCGGGCAAGTGTACCGGCCGGCTCCATGAACGCCCGCCCACGCTCGCGGAGCGCAGAATAAAACACCGAAGGGAACGGAGAAAAGCAAACTTCTTACCCAGCTTCTGATTTCTTTCTTATTCTTTCCGGCTCAGAGTTATGTGTTTCGACGCTAAGGCAGCAGCGTTTCTGAACCTGCTGAAAACCACCAAAGACATGCATGCATAGTGAAAGCCCACCAAGACATGCGTGCCAAGTTTGGTGGGTGTGTCATGCGCATCTCCTCCATGATGTACAGGTGCCGCGATATTGGCCCAGAAACAATCAAAATCATACACCAAGCAGGATCCCGGGGCAGGCCATCTGTTCCTATCTGTCACTGCTGCGCCCCTCCCTGGCCACTTCTTCCTCTCCGGCAGCGCGTCGTCCCATGCGAGCTCCTGCAGTTTATGCAGACCCGGGTGGGGAGCAAAAGAAAACGGCGCCGGCTCTTAGTGAACGAGATGAGCTAGTTAGTCTGCGCGCCTTCTCCATAGGCCAGAGAGCAGGGACCACTGCAATGCCGCCTGCTGTCGTCACCATCATTCTTTTTGCTCTCAATTTCTCCGTTTCCGCTTGGATCGTTTCTTCTTCCATGCAACCATGCAGGGAATGTACATAGACCATTGACCCGGCCGTTGATGATAAAGGTACCATAGTGCCCCTCCAGGAGAGACGGCCCGATCCTTGCTTTGTCGTTGTCGATGGAGTCGGCATTCGACCCCTGTACCCTGTTTCTGCTAGTTACATCCCGGGCTTTTAACAGCGCACTGCTTTTTGAGCAAAATGTCGACGGCTCGCACCTCGTTGGTGGCACCATGGTGAATCGCATTGTGGCCACTCATGGTCACGCCCTACACCGATTCGGGACTTGATACTCCGCTTCGGTACCGACCCGTTGATGCTGCCAACACTACGAGCGCCGATATTTCTCTCTCTCTCTATCACGGCCCCAACTCTCGAACAGCGCCACGGCGAACCACCTGGGGGCCCTCCAATATCAGGCTCAGTCAGAGGCGGCGGGCCGCGGCAACATTTCCAACTGGTACGGGGCTGCCGGGATGGCGTTCCATGTTCTTTCTCAAGAGAATGCTGACCATCCCCGAACGCCCGTCGCTCCCGCACAGGTGTGCCTTGGTAGGGCTGAACGCAGCCGCACGCCAAAAAAACCGGCTTTACAGCCTTTTTTTTTTTTCACCTATGAGTTCCGGATGCTGCCCGTTTTCGACCTTCTTCCTACATTTGATAGGCTTTCTTCAAGTCTCCGATGGGTTTCACGACTGGGCAGGAAAAGCAACAGGCTCCCAGCCGCATCTGGGTGCCTCGCCAAGTACCGCTCACTCTTGCCGCCAAACATGGCGCCCCCATTTAAACGAGGTGGAAATTTAAACTCCACAGTCTCGTATCGGTCAGACTCGTCTCTAATTTCATAGGCATTGACACTGGTCCTTGCACTACCAGTTTCTGCATAAGTTTGATCCTCAAGCTACCGATGTGCTAACAGGATAATTGACCAAACAACGCTCCACAATCTTGACTGTTGAACATTCTTGAAGACTAACTAGAATATATGAATAGAACCTTTCATCAGAGACGATTGATATGCGTGTTCTCGGGCAATTCTTTCTTGGGCAGAGTTCAATTGCAATGCAAGATCTGATGCCTACCAAAATGTAGACCCACTTCGGTAGAGACAAATTGTTCCTGTATTACATCTAAGTTGCCTGTCTCCATGCACAGACAGTAGACATCAATCCT
The DNA here is from genome assembly GCA_029218145.1 of Aphanocladium album. NCBI lineage: Eukaryota > Fungi > Ascomycota > Sordariomycetes > Hypocreales > Aphanocladium > Aphanocladium album. Next base: position 52,522 of record JARDXD010000091.1, on the reverse strand, counting down.
GAATTTGGGCCTTTCACCGCAAGTATACGGTAACACTATATAATTAATTGAATTCCTTGGTACATGACATTCGGGAAAATCACTCCAGGAAAACATTAGAGACAGATTGTGGTTGAGATCGCCAATTTGTCGATTAAAGTTTGAAAATCCAGGCTGTACCCATGTAATAATGGGCCCATCGTCTCGTAATGCTCGATTTTGTAGATTTGTTTCTCTCAACAATTGCGAAATATTTGAGCTCAATTTGATGTATAGCACTGGCTAGACTGGCTTGTCCCTCAATTTGTCTGAACCTGTGCGGGGTTCTGCCGGAGCGCAGCGCAGCATCGCCTTTTGTCTGTACTAAGTTATTGAAGTGCTGCGGGGCATTAATAATGCCTATTTTGTCAAAACGGCCTGTGTGATATTTTGTCGATAGTTGGAAGATGGCTCCGGCTTACAAACTTAGACACAAGACTGCAATATGTCACGGCTTGCAACTATGAAGACTAATTTATGACTACATGTCTAGTATATCTAATATTATACTAGTCTACATACGGCTAAAAATCTATATAGCAGTACATCCGTGGATAATAAATCTCCGTGAGGATATTATACAGGCTATGACTGTTTTAGGTGATGGGACCAAGATGGCCCTGGAGCCCGCACGCGCTATGGAGTAGAAGATTTCTGTACGGGATGGTTCGCGGCATCATTTCTTAAGCGATCGAGAATGGCTAAGTGATCACACTACACCCGAGCCGCTGGACGAAGCTACGAAAATCTTGCTGCGAGCGGCAGGCAACTCGAGGGATTTGACCTGGCCATAGTTATCTAAAACTATTACATTTCACTGCCGTGTATCCTTGAAAAATTTTAATTTCCTATTCATGCATGCGTCAGACTCGCTGATTGCTTTAAACATTGAGCTCTTCCTACGCAGCCGCCGAAAGGCCAATGACAGGGCTGTTGGGAGCGTCAATCATTTGGTGGTACCAGCATCTCGCGATAATCGAAGCTGATTTCTACATCCACGAATGTGTCTGGCCCATGATCGCGACCGATATGATTCTGTGTGTTTCATGGGATAGACTTCGAGCAACCTCTGATGTGGCTGCGAGTCGTCGGAGCTGTGCTACTGAAAATTCATATGCTGTCGCGGAGAGAAATGGTAGGTAATGGTCTCTGGTATAGACAAGGAGAAATGTGAGGCGAACAAGGCATCCCCACGCCAGCTAGCTATTCCCAAATTCAACCCGAGAGAAAATGGTTCACAATCGCACAGGATAGGATCACATACCCATTCTTTATTTAGAGTTGTAATTCCTCTTTGCTGTTTTCACAGTGTTCAGCCGATTCCACGCTAATGTGGACTACTCACGTAGTTGTAAAACTTCGTTTGCGAGACTTTCGGGCCACTTGTGCATGTTGAGCTTGGTTTCTGAAGTGGGCCACTGTCTTATAATTTATTGTCTTATAAGTTATGAAGCTATACGGAAGACAGCATACACAGGACCGTATCAATGCACGCTAAGTATGTTCCCCTCAACCTCTGGCTCGATGAGGGCTCCAACATCCTGGACGCCGCTGCCCTCAATGTCACTCCCACTGTGACTATGGAGCAGTGGGCCAAGACCTCGCAGCTGCCTGACGCCAGCGAGTCTCGCATCTGAGCTGGAGTCGGTGACGCGCGACAATCCGAGGTATAACAGGCACTGAGGTCCATTATCTTAATAATGTCAAATTTTGGCCATGCGATAGACTTTCCCTAGAATAATTCCACTTTACTTCTCAATTTTTGAGTGCCATTGAAGAGTGGGAATATTCCTACCATTCTCGATTGCCGACGAACGGGCTGGTGATCTGCCGAACAAGACACCTCTAGCGGCATTTGAATTGAGATGTAGGGTGCGGAAAGATCCCAGCCTCCGTCCGATTGCGGGGCCTCCACCGACAAAGTTCCGTCTTCAAAAGCCGGCCCCCCAGTATCTAATTTTTGCGCAAAATTGATCAACCTCTGCATCGCGGTTTTAAAAACTGATGAAAATGTTTTTCTCGCAATTCGAAAATGCCACATTCCTGCCCTACGCGTCGCTGGCGGCTCTCTTATCAGTGACTGCTGAGGCGTCGATGACTGGTACAAGCACCCATGGTGCAAACCAGTCGCTTGCCTCGCTGAAGCTACCAGCCCAAGCTCAGACAATTGACAGCGCGAAATTTGCGTCGCTGCCTTCCGTGGCGCCTCCAAGCGAATACGATGGTAGAACAGTGAGATCAGTTACATCTATGATTGTAAATGTGTTTTCAATACTGATTTTGCTTGCGCTAGATTTGGGTGCCTCCAGGTGTCACGCGACAACAGCTCAAAGACCGCCCGTTTCATGTCTATGATTCCGAATTTCTCGACATCATTGGTCATGAGCCAAAGCTGACAATTATAGCCGAGTCCGACAAAGACCCTCTGTTTCACGAAGCTGTTGTCTGGTAAGACTCTGGTTCATCAATCCTAGTTCCTTATTAAATTTTGCTTTAGGGTTCCCCCAACCGATGAAGTCTTTTTCGTGCAGAATGCTGGCCCCCCAGATGCTGGAACGGGACTCAACAAGTCAGCCATTGTGCAAAAGATCTCAGTGAAAGAGGCACTACAGATTGCTTCTGGCAATAAGACTGGGCACGTTCAAGTCCATACTGTTAAGAGTAACCCTCCGGTGATCAACCCTAACGGTGCGTCATTGAATCTGAGGGCAAAACGCGACCACTAAGCAACCTTCTGACGTTTCCGCTATAGGTGGAACAAACTATAAAGGAAATATTCTCTTCGCAGGTGAGGGTATGGGGAATAAGACGGCGCCAGCTCTGTACGCTGTCAACCCTCGTTCACCCTATAACTCGACTATTCTTATCAATAACTATTACGGCCGGCAATTCAACTCTTTGAATGACATTGGTATCAATCCCCGCAACTCGCATATCTACTTCACAGACCCTCTTTACGGATACTTTCAGTCCTTCCGACCCGCACCTGTGCTACCCGTTCAGGTTTATCGACTCAATCCGGAAACCATGGCCGTGACAGTGGCTGCAAGTGAATTTGATCAAGTCAATGGTAGGGCAATCCTCAACAGGAATACGTGACCTATCAGTACACATGAGTTCAACTAACTCACTTGATAGGCATCACTTTCTCGCCGGATGGTAACGTCGTATATGTGACCGACACTGGAGCAAACCATGGCTTCTTTCGCTATGATGCCGCCCGTCCTGCCACAATGTACGTTTGGATATCCTCAATAACTCTTTCTGGTGCAACAGACAAACAATAGCACTTGAGCTGATCATCAATTTTTGTTTGGCTAGTTACCGTTTCGATGTTACAGAAGATGGCACATTCGCGAACAGGAAAACATTTGCCTTTGCCGACAACGGAGTCCCTGATGGTAGGTTTCTTGACCACAGCCTTTCAGATAACGATATGAAGAATGATTTGCGCTAAATAATTCAAGGTATTCACTGCGACAGCAAGGGAAATGTGTACGCGGGTTGTGGTGACGGAGTCCACGTCTGGAACCCATCAGGAAAGCTTCTCGGCAAGATTTTTACCGACGGCACCGCCGCAAACTTTCAGTTTGCTGGAGATGGAAAAATGGTCATTTGCGCCGAAACACGACTGTACTTGGCACAAATTGCAGCCAAGGCAGCACCAATTCATTGATTTGGCTTCTTGGCAAGTAGTACTAGCAGCCAATAGTTGAAGGTGTTGTTCCGGAAACCCCAATTCACTCCATTGTGAGAATGACGTCACTGTATGCGGCTATCTTTCGCTGCGAGGAGCGCTACTAGCCAGAAAAATATCGATGTCAATTACTTTGAACTTTCATTGTATTACAATGATCTCTGTACACTTTACCAGGGACCTTGGTTGAGTCCGGCATCACATAATGTTCACAGAGAATGAGCCGACGACAGTTGAATCACAGCCCAGCCGCAGCAGTTGATAGGCACCGAAATTGTATGAGCCACCGAAAGAAGAAGAATCCCAACGCATCCCTCATAAGAATTCCGGACAAGCTTTTTTCGCATCCTCTATCGGAGTGGTCTGCTACTGTTGCCCTATAAGGTTTCAGGATGCTGACGTCTATTCCACGCTAACCCCACTGCTGCGGACGGAAGCTACAGAGGTTCAGACTGGGCTTGGCCGCGTCACTCTTACGAACATCATTATAGCCTGCATCATCTGCCGCGAGTACCGTAAGATGCGCGTAAATGTGCGACTGGGAATAAGATGTGCATCTGGCATATCGAAAACCCTAAACCACGCTGCCAGAACCCGACCATGGCGTGGGTGCTTGGGCGTCATATTCGCGCCAAGTGGATGTGGCCAGCCTCCCATACGACGCGGTTACAACACCAATATACCGGCGTCGGATAACTCACAGCCGACTTGCAACAATGTTCTCGAGCGCGCGGTGCGGCTATCGATGGCTCCATTGAACGGCAATGTAAAAATGCTGTGTACACGCTGCGAAAAGGGCGGAGTCGCGACCACCATGACGCTGAGCAAGGCAGATGTTGCGACCGAGTACGGCCTCAGCCCGCGAGATTTGCAGATCATTGATTTGCCATCGCAAGGCTTTCCGCATGTACTTGTACGAGAGTCTACAATTTTGTTTCACATTTTTGATCTACGGCTCTTGATCCAAGCCGACAAAATCCTGCTGTTTCATATTGACGGTCTCGCGGACAAAACTATTTCGCGCGTGTTCACATATGACTTGCAAAATAAGTTGCAGGGGGGGCATGTTCTACATAAGAAGATGAATGAGTCGTTTGAGCTTCTCACACTGGAAGCTGCGCTTGCGTCAGTGGCTGCGGGGCTTGAGGCAGAGTACCTCTTTGCGAAGAAGGATGTCAACGAGGCGCTGCGGCAGCTCGATGAGCAGATGGCGGACAAGGAGGAAGAATCTGTGCACACAGCTCTGCGAAAACTGCTGGACATGGCGCGCCGGCTCGCTGATATTGAGCAGCGCGCGCGCCTGGTGCGAAATGCACTTCAAGAGTTCCTCGCTGAGGATCAAGACATGGCAGATTTATATCTCACAGACAAGAAAAATGGCAATAGGCACTCAATAGAAGACCACGAAGAGGTGGAATACCTCTTCGAGGCCTACTTTAGAGCCAATGATTCCGTGGTGCAGGAGGCATCAGCGCTCATGGCCAACGTTCACAGAACCGACGACACAATACGGTCCATATTGGCAAACCGTCGCAATCAGATCATGATTCTGGAAACAAAAGTTGAGATTGCGATGCTCAGTATGGCGGTGGCTACCCTTGTCGCTGGATGGTATGGCATGAACACGGTCAACTTTTTGGAGGAAAGCGTTTATGCTTTCGGTGTTATTGTATCAGGCTCGCTTGTGGGCGGCGGCGCTATCTGGATGTTTTTACTAAGAAGGCTGCGGAATATTAGACGGACCAAGCTCTAGACCTATTTCATCTTAGAGCAGTAATCCTAAAGCGTTGCGCACAACTGCAAATAATGAATTGCGAGAGCTCTCTTTGCTCATTTTGATTGTGGACTGTCGACGCCGGAATTGAATGTCGACGTCGTTTTCTTGTTCTGAGTCTCGCTGCTTGGTGGCTTAAGCACACCTCGAACCATGCGCCGCGTGCGGCTGCTTCACATCTACCTTCGAATAGTTTAAACTAGACGGCATATATTCCAGTTCGGACAGCTGCAAATCCGTAATTATAACCCGTCTCAGCAGAACATGCATTGCTCCTTCTGGCGGCGCATTGGAAGGCTGAATACCGCGGGTCGCCCAAAATGAAGGAGCGAGCCTTGTTCCAGCGAGCCAATTCCCTCAAAGTCACCCACCCTAAAACTACGCAAAAGGTCAAAGTAGGATTCAAAAAGGATCAATCCTCTCATATTTATTGCTTATAAGGAGATTTTACATCGTTCCGATGCATACTTACAGAAACTTCCGACAGAGGATGCCACGTTTTCTATCATACCCTGTTTAGCTGGCATCCAGCAATCGAGTCGCCATGCGCTCACTGTCTGCCTATATAAACCAACCAAGTTCAGCCCTTGTCTAGTACTGTTCCTAATTTGTATGGCTCGATATCCTCAAGTTAGCATTTCAAAAATGACCTCGCGCTTCCTTCAGCTCCTGACCCTCCTGCCTATGGCTCTGGCCGGCACCGTGCAGTATCCCGAGGTCATTCCCGGCCAGGGCCTGCCCAGTTTGGAGTCTCTGGGCTTGACGTCTGAAGAACTGTGGACGAAGCCACTTCCGGAGATTGGTATGTGGGAATTTGGATTTACCTTCGCGCCTATGATGGCTGACGACTGAGTCTAGAGCACGGAAAATTGGTTGCGAGGTTTGAACCCTTCTGCAGTTTCCCAGACAGGGCTTACACTAGCGCCAATGACCTTCGTGCGTGCTATAACTATTTGAACTCTCTCGGCTCAACACCATGTGAGATCGATCCGGATCACGTTGTCGTAATGTGTGTCACTGGTGGTGCTACAGTATATGGCGCTTCGCTAGTTGGCCATCGCACATCGTCGAGTTGGTATGTAAAGTTCATACCATAGAAATTTGTGCACAGTTAACTAATTTCTCCTAGCGAAAATGTTGCCAAAGGTCTTCTGTGGGTTCTTCAAGGCTGCACTCGATCCGATCAGAGCTGTGCTGGTAAGATTTCCAATTCTCCTCTGACATATTAATTTGATTACTGACTGGCCCCTAGGCAGCGCTGCTGCTTACGGCAATGGCGATCTTGAGGTTTTTGGTGCTGCTTCGGGATATTGTTAGAGAAAACAAAACGACGGCTGGGTTTGCGCCCAGACGCCGATAAACATCAAGATAGCGGAGTGCGGGCGTTTTATAGAGTAGAAGCTGGTTGAAAAGATTGGCAAACCATTTGTATATAGCCAAGCAATCGAATCTTTTAAAAATACGTTCTATATGGTGCCGACCATGCTGCAAGCACAAAATCGGTTCAAAGTATGCCTTGAATCCTGATTTAAGCATACAGGAGATGGACAATTCTGCGTTCGCTTGTACATTTCTGCCTGACAACCACAAGGCAGCTTCGCCATCTCACGCAATGAGATTTAAAGGGAGAGGTTGAAGAAATTGAACGATGTTAAAAAAATTGTTTGTTCCTGTGGTGGTAGGATCATCGAAAGAACAGAGGTGGAACTCGCCATTGACTTGCTTACATTAAATTGGTCTATATCTATCTTGAATTTTTTTCATCTATTTTTCTTTTGCTTCGCTCTGCTTACAAACCATATGATGACCTGGAAGCCTCACTGCATGATCAAGCGCAGTTGGTAGTCCGCGATGTCTGCCACGAAGCATGACCAAGCATAGCACGAGTTTGCTACCCGTGTACCACGTTCCAGCGAAACTATACGCCGCTGTTGGTACACCAACAGATATGCCTACCGTCCCATACGCGGAGACAACTTCAAAAATAATGTTGAAAACTGAGAAATTGACCGGGTCCGCATTGAAATGCTTGCTTTCGATGATGACAATCACGAGAACAGCGAGCACCAGCCACCAAATATCATGAGCCAGTTGCCCATGTATTTGCTGATGAATGAAGCTCATATGGCTTTCATATGTGCTTGATGGATAGGCTGAATGCAATGATAAAGGTCGCGGATGATAGTTTGGTCGCTTCTCGTTGGCTCTTCCGTTGGTATATGGTGAGGTAGAGAACCGAATTGGCTGCGCTTCACTCGTCGAGTGGCTCAATTTTCGGCGCCAAGTCGAATGATCTGGTGCTACAGACACTGTCACACGAGCTTCATGCCCAGTGGCCAAACTTGGACTCTCGGTAGATTCTAAGGCGGTGTTGTCGAGCCTGTGCGAAGGACTATCCGGGATATTAGGTCGTAGATTGATCGGCCGCCCATAAACTGAATCCTCTGTATATACATTCGATTGGCGAATGGTAATAACAACTGGATAAACTGCAATATACATCATGATGACGTATAAAAACTGTACTCCAATCGATATTTGGGCAATAGGTACGACATAGAATCCACCGGATCGTACTGCCAGAGCTTGAAATAGACCAACCAGAATCCGCGGTCCGACGGAAATACTGCCGACAACGGAGTTATGCAAGTTGAGAAGCTCAAAAAATACCCAGTCAGCGGTATTGAGGCAGATGAGCATGAAAAGAAGCCACCATGTGAGACGCGAAGGGAACAGGTTTGTATATATCCGGCGGGGGTCCTTTAGCAAAAGCTTGATGGCGAGCTTGGTGCTTTGAAACGAGGCTTCTTCTGTCATAAAGTCTAATATTTTGAGGCCGCACCAGAAGATGAACCTCAAGAAGATCGGATAAGCCGTGTTTCCGGCCAGGATCATGAGTCCCATCGTGATAAGGACAAAGTAAGCCTCCTGAAAAGGCATCATGTTCGCATCGAGGAGTGACATGCCAGAGTTGTTGAACGCAGAAACTCCGTTGAATATTCCAAGCCACCAGGGATTTATGCCATTTGCCAGCGCAGTGTCGGGCATATTGTGATGCATCCATGCAGCCAGGCCAAGACACCCAAGCAATTGCCACAGAAAGAAGTAGAGCGGCACGACAACAGAGAGTAGCTCGAGAGCGTGATATTCACAACGGCAAACGTGCCTATCGCTCAGATCGATGAGGCAACCGTTCTCGCTCTTGACTGTGATGCGTTCTTGATTCAAGATGCATGAGCTGTCGCATGCCGGAGGACTTGCATCTTCGGCTTCAACAGCGGCAGACGGTAAGTCTGCCTCGGGGGACAATGTGTCTGAGCGCGTGATATAAGGATTCGAGCTATCATCTTGCTCGTCGTCGCGACTGTGTTGATTCGCCACGCGCTGGGTCTGTTGAGTGATGCAGGGCATAAAAAGGCGATAAAAAACAAACTTGCGTGCAATCACAGTCCAGATGGATACCCAAATAGTGCTGCCAAATATTATGAGCAGAAATAAAATTGTCTGCTGCCAGGTGGTCATGCTACTGAGATTGACCGTATTGAGGCCAGCCTCGGTCATGGCTGACACGACCACGAAGAGGCTGTCAACATAGCTAATGTGACCGTCGGGTTTCGACGAGGCCCAAAAGATGGCCGAACTCAGCAGACAGACGACGATAAAGTAGCAGTAATGAACGGTGATGTAGTTGAGCGCTGGCAGATGCTTGCTCATCGAGCGTAGCGATGCTAGCGGCCCCATTGATCGAACTGCCAAGCCCTCCGAGGCAGGATTTTGACAGTGGAGGATCTGGAATTGAAGTGACAGTTCAGGATACTACCTTTTTAGCGTTGATTGTAGCGCGTTTTAGGGGCTGATTCTGGCTAGCTCCTGCTCACCGATGGATTTTGGGGCTCTCCATTTTCGCGTCGACCCTCAACAGCCATTGAACCAGCGCAACTCCACCTCTCAAAAAAAAAAAAGAAAATATGAATTTCATTGCCAATGCCGTGCTAGACAGAACATGAGATTCAGAAAGGCGACTGCTGACTCTGGCAAAATCAGATTTCATCAAACCAGAAAGAAATTGTCATACTCATAGTGGGTTCATTGGTACAAATAGCAGGCTTCTAACGATCTAGCATAAATAAATACATGATACTGACGGCGTAAGGAAAGAGATGAAAGAAAAAGGTGGGTATGAGCCTCGTAAACAATTACCATCCAGTGACTTAGGATTGCAGAGCTGCATCATCACGCGCAGCGCCGCTGCCCTTCTTCCACGAGTCCGTGTGCTCTGCCCGCAATTTAGCAGTGCTCTCTTCACCAATCGCACCCCATCCACCGCCTCCAGGCGTGTTGATAATGATACGATCGCCTGCAGCCATTGCCGCCGAGTTTTTGGCACCAATATTGATGTAGCGCTCTTCGTATTCCACACCCTGTGCTTTCTTCTCTTGCTGTTCCTGTTCTGTTTCACCTTGCACCGACTGCATCGAGCGCTGCCAGTCCGCCTTTTCGACGCGGCGCACCCACAAGTTCAAGCCACATTGAGCGTCCTCGCCACCCTTCAGGCCATAAGGCCGGTATACACGACGTTCACTGAGGATAGACACCTGCAGAGGGATTCGGAACTCAATATCGCGTACAACGCCATCACCGCCCTTGTGTTGGCCCTTGCCGCCAGAGCCCTCTCGGATAGAGAACTCACGTAGCAGCACAGGATAGCGGCGCTCGAAAATCTCCGAGTCGGTGATACGCGTGTTGGTCATGTGGACATGGACTCCGCTTGTGCCAACCCAGTCCGGTCCGGCACCACTACCGCCGGCGATGGTTTCGTAGTAACCGAAGCCACGGACAGCATTTTGGCCAGTGACATTTCCACCGAAGCCAAAGGTGAGGTTGTTGCAACAGCCCTGAGACGCAGCGCAGGCCTCAAATGCCTTGAGAACGACGTCAGTGATACGCTGACTTGTAAGCACGTTGCCACCAACGACAGCAGCGCCAGGAGAGGGAGACAGGAGTGATTTGGGAGGAATCTTGACGTTGATCGGGCGCAGACATCCCTGGTTCAGAGGAATCTCCTGCGACACCAAGCATCTTAAACAGTAGATGATGGCGCTGTATGTGATGGCTTCGGGTGCGTTGACATTCCCGTATACTTGAGGACCAGTACCAGTAAAATCAAACTCTGCCTCGCCCTGCTCGGGGTCAATCTTGACTTTCAGCTGAATGGGTGAGCCATCATCCATGAAGTCAAGGGCAGAAAGATCACGGCCTTCAAATCTCTTGTACACATCCTTCAGAAGGTTGCGTACACACATCTCAGCATTCTTCTGAATGTTGACCATATAAAATTGAACCGTTTCCTCGCCATATTCCTCAATCAGGGTCTCGATCAAAGAGATACCCTTCTTGTTGGCGGAAACTTGAGCGCGCATGTCACTAATGTTGTCGGCAAGACAGCGAGTGCCACTGCATCCAGGATATTGCGCGGGGCTTTCGTAGAGGATTTCCGTAATACGCTTCTCGTCAAATTTGCCCTTGCTGACAATCTTTTCACTCTTGAAGACGGCGCCTTCCTGATAGAGCTCACGAGAGTTGGGAGGCATACTACCAGCTGTGATGCCTCCAATATCAGCGTGGTGAGCACGCGATGCAGCGTAAAACAGAATGCGAGTGCCACTCTCGTCAAACGCCGGCATGATGAGCGTGATATCAGGCAAGTGTGTACCTCCATATGATGGGTCATTTGAGGCGATGACATCGCCCTTCTCCAGTCTTCCCTTCCAGATCTCAGCCTGACGCCGGACACAGGTGGACATGGAACCCAGATGGACTGGTAAGTGGGGAGCATTGGCGACTAGGCCGCCATCAGCATCAAAGATGGCACAAGAAAAGTCGAGTCGCTCCTTGACGTTGGTGCTGACGCTGGTCTTTTGCAAAGCACGACCCATCTGTTCAGCAATCGCCATGAAGCGGTGTCCGAAGATGCTCAGCATAATAGGGTCAACCTCACGCTCTGCTGATTTCTGAGTCCCATCCTTGGCAACTTCTTTCTGAAGATCAAGTATCACATGCGTGCCAGTAATGAGAGCATTTGTTCTAGGTGTGACAACGATGGTCTGGGTACCGTCAGCCAGCATGGCAGGACCAGGAACAACATCGCCGATGGACAGATTCTCAAGCTTGTAGATGGGTGTCTCGGCACGTCCACCCTCAAAGTACACCTGTTGCGTGCTGTGACGCTTGGACTTTGTGATATCTTGGCGCTTTATAGTCTTGAGCTGCTCATCGACAGTCTTTTCATTGTTTCGGAAGCTTTTGCCAATGCCGCGGACGCGTACATCGTCAATGATGATGTCTCGCTCATCGAGTGTAAAGCCGAACTCGTAGCGGTGCTGCTTGACAAATGCTTGACCAAATTGCCAATCTTTGCCATCAAACTCTTCCTTTGCTTCGGCCTCAGTGGGCTTCACAATCATAAGCGCCGATTCGGTACCACGGTAGCGCATATTGAGGTACTCTTCAAAAACAATCTCGTTTGCCTCAAAACCTTGTTCCTTGAGTGCAGCGCGGGATTTCTCCTTGAGCTTTTCCATTTTAGATTGTAAGTCTGAAACCACATCGCCGCCATCAACCCAAACCGACGACTCAGGCTCCTGCCTCTCATCCACAACATCAGCGAGGGCCATGCCGTAGGCAGAAAGAACTGAGGAGTATCGATGAACAAGAATCTGGCTAATGCCAAGGGATTCGGCAATAGCAACAGCATGCTGGCCTCCAGCACCACCAAACGTAGCAAGTCTGTGTTTGGAAGAATCGTGACCCTTGGCCTCCGTGATCGATCTGATCGGACGCGTCATAGCCTCGTTGGCGACAGTCAAGAATCCATATGCGACCTCGTCGGCTGTCATGGTCTTGCCGGTTTCACGATTGACCTGATCAGCGAGTTCTTGGAGAACTTTTCGGCTTGCTTCGACATCAAGTCCCTCATCCTCGTTCTTGCCGAAAATCTTGGGGAAGAATTCTGGCAGCAGGCGACCAAGATAGAGGTTAGCATCGGTTACAGTTGCAGGACCGCCTTTGCGATAGCATGCCGGTCCGGGATGAGCTCCTGCCGACTCGGGGCCAACAACAAACAGGCCGTTGCGGAAAAAAAGTCTTGATCCACCACCTGCGGCAACGGTGTTGATGTCTAATTGCGGAGATTGAATGGTAACGCCCGCAGTCGTTGTTTCGAAAACGTGCTCATATCTGCCTTCACCATAGCGAGATACGTCAGTACTCGTGCCGCCCATATCAAAACCAATGACGGGGGTCTTCGTGTTTTCATCATATGATGTAATGGCATACCCAACCACGCCTCCAGCAGGGCCAGACAGAATAGCTTTGAGACCAGTGAACTTCTCCACGTCGACTAGACCGCCGTCACTCTGCATGAACTCGCATCTTGCACCTCTTGGGCCATTAGTCTCCTGGACGCTGCGAGTACCGAGACCGCCAGCAAAACCTGACTGGAATCCATCAATGTACTTCTTGATGGTTGGGGTAAGATAGGCATCTGCACAGACGGACGTGGCGCGGGGTACCAATTTGATCATTGGCATCAGCTCATGGCTGAGAGAGATGTGAGTGAAGCCGACTTCCTTGGCAAGTTTGCCGATGGCAGCCTCGTGATCAGGGAATGTGTAGCCGTGCATCAGGCACACAGCAATGCTTCGAATCCCTTGATCATAGATCTGTTTGAGCTGTGACTTAATTTCCTCATGTTTGGGCCTCTTCATCACCCGGACCGTCTCTCCTGACAGACCTCGAACAAGTTCTTTGCTTTGGGCGGCCTCTGTGCCTGCCGCGGTGTCGGCTTCGGTGACGGTTCTCTCTGGGTCCTCTGCGTAGTCTTCCAGTGTGACGCGCTCATCCACCTCAACGACCTGTTCGTACAAAACATCCGGCTTACGAATAGCCAGGTCAAAGATTCTCGGCCGAGATTGGTTGCCAATGGTGAGGCAGTCTTTGAAGCCTTTGGTGACAATCATGGCAATGCGCTCGCCTTTGCGCTCCAACAAAGCATTGGTGGCCACTGTTGTGCCCATGCGGATGGAGTCAATCTGAGAGGTATCCAGAGGTTGTCCGCGGGGTATATCATGGCCAGTAAAGTGGCTCATAATGCGGCGAATGCCTTCAAGAGGGGCATCCTTGTAGTTTGCGGGGTCTTCGGAGAGGAGTTTAATGATGATTTCTTCGCCATTGTGTTCGCCGACGCAGTCGGTGAAGGTACCGCCACGGTCAATGGCAATTCGAATTCCTCGGGTCTTGGGAGCCTCGGCCATTTTGGATTCTCCGTGAGGATTTCTAGGCTTAAGTTGTGAGAGGAAGTGGCAAAGATGAGCGAGGGGCAAAAATAGGCGCTTCTGAAAGGAATAGCCCGGAACGCAGCCCCGCCAGAGACACAAATGTTAGTCCGTTGTAGATTCCTGCACTAGCCTGACCGAGCTTTCGAATAGAGAGATAAACAGAATTGTAAGAATCAGATATTTCTCAAATCAGTTTGTGGGCTTCTTCTGCTTTTATCGATGGTGAAGCCGTGGTACTGCCCAGAGTGCAGCGTCGGCGGGGTTCCACCTCCGTGAGTCCACCATTTACGGCTCCGCATCCGCTACCGGGAATGGAGTTGCTATTACGCTTAAAATCTTCGGACTGCGGAGTAGCGTGAATTGTAAGCCAGCGGCCAGATGGGGCATGACTCTCTATTATTTACATGGCTTGCCTGGGACAATGCTGGCTTTCTGCAGACTCGCAAGCTGCGACAGGCGAGGCGTCGCAAATGCAGTTTGAACAAATAACGGAAGGAAATAGACGTCCTCTAACAATGCACGGGGCGAACTCTGCGAAGTCATAGACACAGCATTCTGCAATGAGCATAAAAAAGTAGTTACGGCTGTGGATAGCCGCTGCCGATATGGCTAAATGCTCAACGAAGTCGGTCGGTTTTGTAGACAATGTTACCTGGTTGGCAGCGGAATTGAGATAAAGTTGAAAAGAGCTGTGATTTTATTAATAACTACTAGGTGGCCAAAAAGCTGTTATTGTTTGATGCGATGAGGGAACATCGCCACTAAGAGAGGGAAAAAAGATTTGCCTAACCTAAACGTCCTTTGCAGACTCGGTTTACCTCCCCCTTTGTCTTATTAGCTTGATTCTGAGCCTTTTGCGGCCAGGTCTGTTGAAGGACTGTAAGATAGGTCTTTCGACCGCAACCAGGCTCTTCGCATCTGAGCAGATATCCTTGTCTTAGTCTCAGATTGAGAATTGAACATTCGTAGCGTTCAATTATCTTTCGTAAACTTGTTCTGGTTTCTTTCTTTTTTAACCGAAAAGACGATAGACAAGGGAAATCCGCGGGAGCGGCCAGGTATTTTGCGCAAGCTGATCTAATGTATGCCGCTCACCTTTGTCCAGATAAGGCTCTGTTGTTATACCAAAAACAGACAACGAAGCTGCTCTTCTGATAACGTAATCTGCTTCAAGCATCCACATGACAAGGCCGCACATTAATCCCAGCCGAAGCCGCCCGCCCGGACCCTGGAGCTGACTTTCATTCATGCAAGGCGCAGTTGGCGACGTTCCGCATACCAGCCAGTACGAGCACAAATTTTCTCAGAGCAAATGCGCCGGAATTGGTGTACTTGCATCAGTTACTTCAATAGGCGCCATTCTATAGACATAAATTATACTTGGGATTACGACGCATTGCAGCCCGGGCTGGCCTTTCATTGTAGGCCAAGATGGGAGCACGACGGAAATGGGCGGCCAGAGTCAAGACTGGGTGTGTCACATGCAGGTAGCGTCACATTCTCACTCTCTCGATGAATTCGTTGCAACTCGAACCTGATACAGGTGAAAATAGAGTGCGACATCTTAAATGCGACGAAGCTAGGCCACATTGCAATCGCTGCATATCAGGTCGTCGAGAGTGTCGCTACTCACTCGCGTTTAGCCATCATCCCGATACCCTCAGCCTGTTTCGACCTGCTGTTGCCCCCAACCCGGCACATGTGAAAGTTTCAAGTCGAGATATCCAGATTTTTTACATGTTTCGCAAGTACACTGTTACTAGGGTATCGGGATTGTTTGAACAAAATTTCTGGACCGAGCAAATTGTTCGAGCTGCGGGAATCTACCCTGCAATCTGGCACGCTACATTGGCATCGGCAGCAATGCAGCAGTGGAAATACATGAATTCAGTATCGGGTATTGATGACTATTCAACTTCGACTCCGGCTGGAATGGATTATTTTATCTTTGCATTTCGCCACTATACTCAGGCGGTAACGGAACTCGTGGCGATTGCCCAAAAGCCGATACATACATACCAGGATCAAGAGACGATACTATCCGCGGAAATATTGTTCGTCGGCATTAACTCTATGGCCGGATACCTGAAAGAAGCCCGGCAGCATGCCAAAAATATTATAAAGCTATACGATGCGTGGGACTTTGCTAGGCAGGATGTGAACCTGGGAGTGGAAAAACCTGGTTCGCTCTGCAGTCCTACTCAGAATGCTGTGCTCAAACAACAGTCGATCGTGACATTCGTTTCGAACATCAAAGTTCAGTTTGTTAATCGATTAGGTTACGCTTTCCTGGTCAAGGAAAATAATCAGGCGGCTCTCCATCAACAATTCTTGCGCCCCGCGACACCACATTGGACTGTGGACGACGCATACCACGAAATGATGCAATTTCTCTTCGAATATCTACTCTCAGCAAAAAGAGATGAGAGTCTTCAAGCAGGAATTCTTCCTTCACAGCCGGGGAACATTCTGGCCTGTAAAAACCTCCATACCTGGACCTGCAAATTCCGGACATTCAGTCAATTATATCTCAACTCGTCTCAAATAGATGCACAGGAAAGATTCGGTTGGAGAATGCTCGACTTGTACCAGAGAATTATGCGAGTGTCCTTGGCGCATGATAAAACTGGCAGCAACACCTGGTCATGGTATAGATGGGATCAGCACACGACGAAATTTTTCAAGATACTCGAAGACTTGGAGCAGTTGGCGGAAGAGTGGCTGACTCAATGTCGTACAACCGCGGAACAAAAATCCAAGGCTGAATTTTCTTTCTCCATGTCTATGGCCGAGAGCTGCTACTTTCTAAGTATTGCCTGCCGTGATCATGATTTGCGGTGCAGAGCGAGCGCCCTTCTCAGGCGGTGGGGCGTCTGTGATGGAATGTGGGATAGCAACCTCATGGCCGCTGTGATAGAAGCATCAATGAACGTGGAGGAGGAAGCTAGCCTCGCGAATAGGCTGCGGCATGCTGAAAACGAGCAATCATGCCCTTGCATTTATCGCAAATATATCTGCGATGAGCATCGAATCTGGACACGGAGAATCCAGTTCATTGGTGTTGGGCAGGCCGCGTTCTATTACTCTACGGTTGCCAGCTCCAAAAATACAGAGGAAATGCAAATGAGGCTATTGAGATATTAAATTGACAAGGAAATTTGCTGATATGGAAAGTTAATCTCGGTTTTGGTGTCGACTTATTTCTTAACGTAATGGGTACGTACCATCCACACCACAGCGAATACCCAAGAGACTGTGACAGCTATGACAGCATTTTACCATGATTGTCTTGGGAATTTGCAATCATAGCAAATTACTGCGAAATTATCATACAATATTTTAATTAACCAAGGCCCTCGCGCGACGCCATTATTGGATCATGATTAATATGCCAGCTCTTTACTATTATTACCCAGCAATCGCGCTATTACGACGTCACTAAGACGTCCCCAATGCCGGGGTCTGGCACACTCGGCACCAAAGCCGACTCAGCCAAAACTTGGCTTGGGAGGGAACCGGGATTGCAGCTAATATACAGAGAAGACAATAGCAGCATTGACCGCTAATCCATTCTTCGACGACATCAGGATCATCAGCCACACACCATCAACAACGGTCGCGGCCACAGACATTTGCTGCGGAGCGCATAGGAGTAACGTCTGTCGACGCCAATAGTGATGTGGCTGAGGTGGGACACACACAAAGTTTCGCATGTCATGACCTCATCCAAGGCCCCGTGGCCATGTATTTCTCACAGTGGCGCCACCAGCCACCAGCCCTGCTTAATATAGCATCTCGACTTGCTTGGTTGATACCCAAGCCCCGGTCGCCACGCAAGCATGGAAGCTCACATCTTCTCCCTGGCTTTGGAGCGACCAGGCTTGGATGTGGTGTTGCACTGCTGTCGTCGCCAAGGGGGCTGTGTCATGGGACCTTGTTCTCTGGCCGTTTAAGAATGACAAAAGATGATCGGACTGCAGAGTGAGGGTGGCCGAGAGGGAAAAAGATAAATGTTCGAGGTGGTCCTGCTCCTCAACGTTGAGAATCACACATAGCAGATACCCCTTCACTTCAGCCACCTTACAATTACTTGTTTAAACCCCATTTTTATACTACTTGTTTCAATAATTGAAATTTCCCCGTTTTCAGAATGGCCCTTGATCGCCTCGTCAGCCTAATCCTCCGCGGCGCTGAGCTCGTCTTTGCGGCCATTGTTGCTGGTGTCAATGGCGAATACCTTCACCAAAACAAGGGTACCCATGGTTCTCAATGGCGATTCATTTACACGGAAGTCATCGCCGCCCTTGGAATATTCTTTGCCTTGATTTGGCTCATCCCGTTTTCGAGCACATTTACGCATTGGCCAATCGATATTATTCTCAGCATTCTTTTCTGGATCTCCTTTGGTGTCCTCGTCAACGTATGTTTGAATGAAAATCCCTTCTCCTTCTTGTTTTTGTTCCGTTAATGCTCACCTCTCCTCTCTTTAGCTCGTCGGAAGCAGCTGCGGTGCCGTGTTCAACTGGAATAACGTCCACCCTGTCCACGGCGATCAATGCGGCAAATTCAAGGCCACCATTGCCTTTACATTCCTTTGTGCAATCCTCTTCCTTGCCTCTGCTCTGATCGGTCTTCTTTGGACCCGAAAGCGTGAGCACAAGGCTCGCCGTGCCGATGCTGTCCACCACCGACGCTGGTACCGCCGCGGTCACCGCCACAGCGTTGTTTAAGGACATGACACACACACGGCACACAGGCGTACCACCGCATGTACGCAGTGCGAACCGTCTGTTTGCCTCAACGACCTGCAAATTACGAATTATTCGAAACTGATTTATGATACCACTAACGCCTTCAATGCTACCCTTGACCGTTCGCAAGTTTTGTCATGACTAATACGTGTAAGGAAGGAAGGGAAACGATTCGAGTTATGATGCTTTATGCAGTTGCCGCCTAGCTATTTGTATTTATTAATAATTTTCAGAAAAAGTATTTCCTGATGCGTATTAATTTCACGTTTGCGGACTTTGTATTTTAGTTCTTGTGCCTTCTCATGTTTGTAGCACCTCGAGATGGGTATTTGTTTTTATTCTTTACAACCCTCAGCGGTGTAAGAATACAGTGGTAGACAGATCGAGATAGTTCATGATACGCACAGAGCCGGATTTACTGCCGCACCCCTCAAATGCAGATCCGCGTCTATCGCTTGGATTACTGTTGCAGAGGTGCTACGAGTCATCGCCTCACTAAGATTGCTGTCGACTCTGCTGAGCAGCACCTGCATAGCTCTGCCGTCCTGCGGCGGCTCAACTTTACGATTTAAAACTGCTTTATGGAAGGGTCGTATGAGTGTACGCTTCA
This sequence comes from Aphanocladium album, assembly GCA_029218145.1. NCBI lineage: Eukaryota > Fungi > Ascomycota > Sordariomycetes > Hypocreales > Aphanocladium > Aphanocladium album. The sequence goes on along the minus strand of JARDXD010000091.1, from coordinate 33,336 downwards.
GGGGCCACGTATTTACTCAAGTGGCTGTGTGGGATATGGACTCTTACCTGTTATCCACCGAAATGATAATAGTAACTGCGAGTATTCCACTTGTGTGGAACCGACAATAAAGCCAAGAGTAACGTAGCGGCAGTCGCCGGCCGGACAGAGCTTGGTAGGCATAAGCTAAACCCCTGCCAGAGCTTCTTTCTATGCCAAGTTTAGGCAAGATTCCGTGAGACAACATAATGGCGTTGCGATGGAGATCCGTGGGTTGAAACCCGCGCAATAACGTGGCATGCACCTCATCCACTCCGGCCACCCATGCCAGGGAAGTGACGCGAAGATCCCCAACGGGGACCCCGTCTTGCCTGTCACTAAAGCACAAGAAGCCACAATGCCTGAGCCACAGAAGGAATAATATGGCCGGATCTGCACCTCGAATTGCATCAGGCGCGTCTGGAACGATAATTGGGCGCGAAGCTGCCAGGGCTGCGCGCAGCTCAGAACCAAGGCGGGCACTCAAAAAGTGGTGACGCCACCACAGCCACAACAATGGCTGCTGATCAACAGACAAAGCTGCGGCAGCGATGCGTAGGTTTTGCGTCATCCTCCCCAGCGTGCATACCCTTTTTGCCTTGCCTTGACATTTGGGTTACCTCAGAACAGTCATGGCCCGGCGACCGTCTGATCATTACTGGTGCTCGTGCGATGCGACCCCACTGGCTTGAAACCGTTTGGCCAACGGCGACCAAGGACGGCTGGTTTAAGCGGTCGCTTGTATAGGCTTGATCGCACCTTTCCTTCTTCTTTGTAGTTGAACGTCAGTATGACGCTGCATAAACACCATCTCTAGCCAGTTTGCAGAGCTCGTATGTGTGGCTGCTGTGGTTGTGGCTGCCAGTCTGGGGGCGGAAAAGACCCTACAACATCTATGACGATGGACGAAGCGTATTCTGGCTGATCACTGGATAGAGGTACCCGTTTAATTCATTTTCTGTGACAGATGAGCTGAATAGCTGCCTTGAATTGACTGTCGTGTACCAGTGAGGTCGCCAATGTCGTCTTCGTGAAATTTGTCTATAAAGAGAGTCGATGGCCATCTTTAATCTCGACTTTTCCCATCATCATCACAATATCAACCAAACAAACAATACCATAATACCCCAATCGGACTATTTAAGCCTCTTTCCTTCAATCACACCTAAGCTGATATATTCTTTTACCACAACAACTGGACAACTATATTTCACCATGTCTTCCATCGTCAACAAGGTCAAGGAAGTTTTGCACTCCGACAAGGACAAGCAGTCGCACCCCCATGACACCACCGGCACTCACAACACCTCGCATCTCAATGAGCCTCGCGTTAATGCTGAGCATGACAACCGCACATCTGCCCTGAACTCGGGAACCACTGGCAACCCCGCCTACTCGAGCAGCGACAACTACGCCACCGGACCTACTTCAAGCCTTTCCACCGGTCCTGCCACCAACACTGCTGGTCCTCACTCATCCAACATCGCCAACAAGGCAGACCCTCGCGTTGACTCCGATTTGGACAGCCGCAACCGTGTTGGCGGCGCCGGTGGTGCTACCTCCAGCCACACAACTGGTCCTGCTTCCAACACTGCCGGCCCTCACTCCTCCAACATCGCCAACAAGGCCGATCCTCGCGTCGATTCTGATCTCGACAGCCGCAACCGAGTTGGTGGTGTTGGCGGAGCCACCTCCAACTATGCCAGCGGACCTGCCTCCACAACTGCTGGCCCTCACTCTTCCAACATCGCCAACAAGGCAGACCCTCGCGTTGACTCCGACTTGGACAGTCGCAACCGCGTTGGCGCCGTGAACAGCGGCCCTGGTCCCGCCTCAAACACCGCTGGTCCTCACTCCAGCAACCTTGCCAATAAGGCCGATCCCCGTGTCGACTCAGACTTGGACGGCCGCACTGGCTACAACACCCGCAGCTCTGCCGCAGCTGGCACCACTGGTGGTGCTGTCGGCAGCCACGCCGTTCACGGTCAGCAGTACAATACTACCACCGGCCACAGCGGCATTACTGGTGGCTCTGGCCTCAACACCACCACTGGCTCTGGTCTTAACACCACCACTGGCTCTGGTCTTAACACCACCACTGGCTCTGGCATCAACACCACTACCGGAACTTCTGGCGCTGGCTACGGTACCGGCAACACCATCGGAACCACCGGTACCACCGGCACCCACAACGCCCACGGTGTTTCCGGTACTCACGGAACCACTGGTGTCATCGGCTCTCACGGTACCACTGGCCACCATGGCACCACTGGTATCACCGGTTCTCACGGTACTACTGGCCACCATGGCACCACTGGTGTCACCGGTTCTCACGGAACTACTGGCCACCATGGCACCACTGGATCCGGCATTGGCAACACTAGCACTGTTGGTGGTGCTGGTATTCACACCAACCCCGGACCTGCTCCCGGCACCGCTGGCCCTCACAAGTCTGATATGCTGAACAAGCTTGACCCTCGTGTCGACAGCGACCTCGACGGCAGCAAGACCGTCGGCGGCAACAACACGTACGCCCGCTCCTAAATGCGAATTTTCACCAGATTTTTTTTTAAAATGCGCGGTTTAATACGAGGATGAGTGCTGACAATGGTGGAATCTCAAGAGTCGAGACAGCTAGAAAGGATCCCACAGACGCGGCTCAGGTTCCCCCGTCCGTCCTGCAGAAGCATGTTGGCGCCCCGACCATCCACCACGACGATGCTTCCCACGACCGCGAGCGCCGCCACAGCATCACACACCGCGAAACGCACAGCGGTTTGTAAAGACAGAGCGCGATGAGAAATAGCGATACCTTGTTACGAGTTTCCTTGAGTTAGCTTAATGATATCTCTTATATGTTTCATGTAGTTACTACAATTACAAATTTGTCAACTTGATATTTTTACTTCAATTTCGTCGTAACGCAATGTGCCTGCTGAATAATTTCTACATTTACCCCAAATCCGATATTGAATACTCAGTCAATGAATTTAAGCATACTTGGAAAATGGCATGATGAATCGTGTTGCTACTACATCAAGCCGCGCAATGCGTCACAGCCCAGAGGTCGCCCCACCATAGGCCGCAACGCTTCTGCCTCGTCTGCCAAAGTGCCCAAACAACTCGTCTTCATCCACGCAATCAGCGGGCCGCATGTCACCGACATATCTTCTCCAAAGCAGAATGCTAGTCTCATAATGTCAACTCACATCTCCCAGGCTCTCTGGGACGCTCGGATACCACTCCATATTACTCATCCTTCGGCGCCCACAACACCTTTCATCACAAGCATCCCGCGCTTCAGCTACCTGGCCCTGCTGCTACCACGCCTCTCCGCGTTTTTTAGCGCGCCCTGCTCTAGCTTCCATTTTGAAAATGTTTTATTACGGAACCTCGCCGTTGGTTTGCTGGTTGATCTATACCAGCCCGCGCTCCCTTGGCGACTTGTGGTGAATGATGGAGTGAGCTGGGATATCTCAGATACGTTTCTCAACGCAGCCAAAGAGGTAGGCATCTCTCGGCATGCCGCATTTTGCGACCAAGGCATCATGTGTTCGAAGTCTCAGAAGCCGGCTAACGTGCTGATAGGCGGATTTCATTCGCAACGGCAACGCCAACCAGATCATGAAAATGTCCAAGAGCGACACCACGCAGCTGTGGCACGCCGTTATTGATAATGACTATGCCGCGTTTTCCCGCATCAACAACCGCCTGCTGAATGCGCCCACAGCACTTAAGCATGTGCCGATACGCATTTATTTGCCCCTCGTGCTGGTAGATTCTGGCGCCGCAGGGAGCGGCGGCGGAGAGCCGACTGCGGTGGATCACCGAGGCGGCGACGCCTCGGCCGCTGGTGCATTCAAAATCATTCAATCTCTTACACAGCCACTTAGCGCTGATCGAAGGCCGAGGCTTCTTGGCCAAGTGTTGAAAGACATGATGCCAAAGCTGTTCCCAAGCAGCAGAGATCCCATTATGGCAAATGTTCTTCTCCACGGTGTTGCGGTGCCTTTTGATGCCCCGCTTGCCGAACTCATGAGGGAGGCTGCCTATCCGGATGGTTGGCTGAGTTTTGTTGTTGTCGTTTTATGAGCCATTTTGTCAAGTCATCGTAGCTAAGATTTACACATAACGAATATAGCGGGACGGAGTTTGAGGGAAATGTTCCCTTGTTTCATTTTCCTACATCATTTTGCTTATGTATTACTGTTTATCGGCCGTCTCATGTGAAGGTGATGTTCTTTCCCATGAGGCTCTTGTATGCGTCGTCAACTGCCTTACGTTTGCGCATGCGGACCTCCTCATTCTTATCGACTTCCTCAATGTCGTCAACGTCGTCGGGCCCCGGAATTGTCACCATCCATGCCCGTATATGGCCATCCAAGTGAGCACTATAAATTGTACCCAGTGACTGAGCACCACCCATAACTGGTCCAAGGGTACGGCAGCCACTTCCGCCTGCACCTCTCCACGCCATGGTAGTGATCCTGTTTCTGCCAATTTCAGCGCTACGCGGACCAACCGGGTTCGCGACACCAGGGCCACGCAGCCGAGTGATGACTGTCCCGTCGTGTAGATCCAGCACTAGCATTTCCTGGTCATTAGCCCAGACCAAAACATCATTGCTACTACAAAGCCCAGATGGTGACAGAAGCATATTTGCTGTTTTAGCGTGCTGGTTCTGTACGATTGATCCAAAACTGGCAAGAGTATTTGCGCCTGTATCTGCATCCCACACTCGAATCTTACGGTCCAAGCCTGCTGTGACAATGTATCTGCCATCGTCTGTCCATTTGATTCCATTAACTGCTTCATCGTGTGCCTGTGCCGCTGCGCGAAAGTGTGGCTGACGGCTCCAGTCTGCACCATTTGCGGCGGCAAGGGCGAAGCGATGCACAACGCCAAGTGAGTCCTCTTGGTCGAGCTGAGCAACGACACCACCCGCGCGTCTTATATCCCATATACGTACTTTGCCATCAGCATGCCCGCTAGCAAGAATATATTCATACTGCGGGCTCCAGGCAGTGCTGAGGACTGGCCCTCCATGTGCCACCAGGGCCTGAACTGCGGCACCGGATTTAAGGTCGACCAATCGCACATTGGAATGCTGCGTGGCACATGCTACGAGCAAGTGATCCGCTATGGGACTCGTAGAGTGGGAGTATATCGTCGCATTTAATGGAAATTCGGCTGACAATGCCGCTCGTGGCATCGACCATAGCTTCAAAGTCTTGTCAAACGAGCTCGAGAGGAAGGCGCCTGCGTCGAAAGGATAGAAAGCCAAATGGGTGACGCCATGACTGTGGCCTCTGTTTGTGCTGCTACGAGCATCCTGGGTCGACCGCGCAATTGACATTGCGGGCTTGAAAGTGTGAATAGCATGAGGACTTGGTGCGTTCTCGAGATCCCAGATCTTGATGGACCCGTCAGCACCACCCGAGATCATGAGGCGTCCATCAAACTTCTCAACTTCAAGGGCGCTCACTCCTGCACCATGAGCCCGAATATTATGCGCTCGCTCTTCGACAGCAAATGAGGGCACGCCGCCGGGAGCGGCTTGCGAGGTTAGAATCTCGCCATTGAAACGGTGCTGCGGCGCGGGCGCGAAGGTGCGGATCAGGTCGCTGGCGAGGCTGCGCGCGAACTCCTGAGGTTCGAGATCGCCAGTCTCACGCGCGAGGAGACGAGTCTGCATTCATTTGGGTTGACGACAGCGATGGCCGTCGATTTTTTTTGTCCTTTAATTGAATATTTGACGAAGCAAAATCCCACTACCTCACGTCATGTCGAAGAGACGCGCCCAAGGGCGTTGAGTACAGTGGGTCGCGGCTGCCACTGATGTGCAATTCCTTCAATCAGAACGTGCAGTTTTCAACAGCTTTTCAATGGCCGCTGAAGCGCGCAATACAGCTGAAATGTTGTAATAATTCCGAACAGACTTTCATCACACGTCCAAAGAAATCCTTTAACAGCCTTGCTTGTATAGAAGTGATGGAATCAGAGGAAGAGGCTTCAGCCCTCCCGCAAACGCCCATGCTGAGTGAGGCAGCGGATATGGATGCTTCCGGCCAAGCAGGTGGCATCGACGCATTAGATGACCTACAACAAACGGAAATCAATCGTAGCAGGCGTCGCGTTGCCACTGTATACGATGCTGTCGCTGGTAAGCACTGTCTTTGACCCAGCCAACTCCAATTCCGTCGATGCTGATGCTGCCACAGGCCGACTCTCCCACCACAGAGGCACTCTAACGAAGGGCGAGGCTAGCAAACCAGCTCTTGCTACCAAGTATTCCCTTCGAGAAACTAATTACGGCCCCGACGAAGTGCTCTTCCGGCGGAAGGACGCTCCGCACCGCTATGCGGAGCACGACCTGTACTATGCGCACGAGAGAGACCTGCCCGCTGGTGGCCGCGGGGTCTTGCCTGAGAGCGATCTGCTCAAAGCCGTTCATGGCTATTCAAGTCGGTTCTACGGTCGCATGCGGCGCCGTGGCAATACAGCAGCGCAAAATTACAACATCGACGAGGCTAGCATGGATGAGACAGCCCTGCTGGCGTTTGGCATCCTCCTCGAGGAAGCCGGGCGGGACGTCTTGGGCAAGAAGGGTGACATGGTGTTCACAGAGGGCGTCGAGCCGGAAGACAAAGACAAAGCAGCTCCTGCGCACCGCAAGAACAAACAAATTATCGTTGATGCCGTCGGAGCGTTGGACAGTCTTCCGCACCAATCCCAAGTGAAGCGGAAACCCAAGAGACGCAGGGTTGACAGTCCAAAACAGCCCAGGCCCTGACGCCAATTTGCCACCCTGAGTTCCTCTAATGCTATCCCACCAACGCTCACGATTCAGCGATTAATTATTTCAGGCCAAAATAAAACATTGTCTGCACCGCTCGCACCTTGCGTTCCGGCGCTCCCCGAACGGAATCAGGGTCACCAAGGCTTTACCCCACGAGGCACGGCTCGGATATTAGCTGCCGCTATTGCCCAGTCTCGGAGAATATCACAGCGAGAGCTTTTACAGGGGTGTTTGGGCCTAAGAGACGAAAGTTGGGATGAAACAACATTGGCGCAGACAAAATACGCTGCTGCAATGTGATTGCGTGCTCGAGACTCTTTTCGCTCCTGGCCAGTGCTCACCTCTGCAGCTGCACCCCCCCCTCAGTCATGCATGATAAGCGAGTGACGCTCTCTCTTTAGGTGCAGACTGGATATACAGTTCTCACGGTGCATCGGCCGACGCAACGCCGCTTGGCAGGGCAACATCGGAGATGATGCTGGAACCGCATCGACAGCTTCGTTGTCTGTCTTGCGATTCTGCACACTCTCTCATCCAAGACCAATCTTCCCTTGCGACATCAGTCCCGCGTCGCAAGTTTCACGCATGCTTGCCTGCATCGTCCCAAATCCAGCACTCCGGTGCATCGTCGTACACATCGTATCGGTCAACACAATGCAGCTGCTGGCCAGTGCTCTGCAGCATGCATAACAGCGAGTCGCACATTTCACATGCTAGTGCAGTTTTCTGTACTCGCGGCTTTCGATGCGCTTGTCCAATTCAGGCTGAAAGCAGAAGCAATCTCGGGCACCGTCACTGCAAGCCGCCTTTTTGATACACAGGTCCAAGTTTTCAATACCAATTACCTGCGGCAGAATGCAATTGTTGCCAGCCTTCGGAATGGATGCGAAGGTACAGGAAGCTTCTGCGAGAATTGTACTGATAATCTATGCGACAAAGCCAGAAATCTAAGCCATTTAATACTATTGCGAAATAAATCATGTTACAATGTCGTTTCTGGGGTGTTTTATTCATCAGGAGGGTGGAAATACAATCACGAATCACGGCGGACATTTTCCTCCCACTAAAACAGCCGCAGGTTTCCTCACAGCTTCTCAACGGACAAATGACATAAGAAAAGCATCCGAAGGGATTCGGCTACTGTCCGTGAATTTGACAAGAAGCTGGTCTAGAACAGCTCATTCATCACCGGTGAAGCGGCTGCATGCAGTCCGCATGGCCACCATTCCCAGTTCCGAGAGGGACAGACAACCTTGACGGGTGAAAATTTTCATGCTTCGCACATCCATGCGTCTGCCAGACCGACAGCTTCTTTTCCCGTCACCAAGGAAAAGAAAATATTGAGCGGGATAACGGAAAAAAAAACTTTTCCAAAGGCATCTCTGCACACATCTTGCTCGGTGTGGCGTTTGGAAGGGGCCATCGCGTCGGGCATGCCGAACGCCGTGCATGGTGCAAGATGCAAGCCAGATGGAAAACGGTCAGTGGTGGAAAAAAGACACTAATAATAAAAGGACGCTTGTAAATTGCCCTTCGGAAACGAGGCTGCGAGAACGGATTTGAGTACGATTACACAAGAAATGATTAGAATTACATGAATGGTGTATTGGCAAACAGAACTGGCACGATGATCCTCCGGTTGCTTGGTATTTTACATAGCCATAACGGGGCACGTCTTTATCGATTGCCGTTCATTGGGCTGCACACATAGATTAATTCAATTATTCAGCAGCAAACCTTTCACGTCACAATTCTACAGCATTCTCGCCTGGTTCTCGTCTGGGATATGAACAGACGTCACAGACTTGGACGCCACAAACAAGTTGTTACAAGGGAGGGGCGTGTCCGCCTAACACCATGAAGTGGCGGCCAGGAAACAGCTTCCAAGACCCAACGTCAGATGAACGTGACAGAGGAAGCGAGGAACAAAAAAGCCTCACTGCGAGATTGACAGGGCCTCCACTGACATACCTGGAGGGTGAACGGGTAACGTAGCCACCCCTGCTGTAACAAATGTCAAAACCTCGGGTGGCTTGTTGGGCTGCCATCCGACCAGGTAACTGCAAGCCCGCGGGCTGCGCGCAATTTAGGCGCCAACCTGGGGTCGACCAACGCAAATTTCAACGCTCGCATGAAGGTGAGCCAACCGTTGGCTTTGCCGTCTGTCACGCTAGCAATGCCCGTGTGATAAAATGTACTGGTAGGAACCAGGCTGCGAGCTAATGCGCAGCACGGGCTTTCCTGGGGAGACTCGTCTGCTTCAAAGCTTTGAGACATTAACTGCAAGTTTCGTATACTCATTATCTCTGCCATGCAGGGTATCTTCCCGGTGAATGAACAAGCCTGGCTCGGGCTGCAGATTTGAGCTCGACTGCCAACTCAATTGAGGTACACGTCGATCTCAGCATCAACATTGACATGCCTGCGGCTGTCCAGTAATTGCATTGGTTCCGTCGTTCCCAGCCATTTGGACGTGGTAATGGGTATGGATGAATTAAGCCGCGAACAGTAATAAAGCAGGGCTTTGCCAGGGGTTTCGGGTTATCGTAGGAAAAAGCTCTGCTTGCATATGCCGCTGTCGTGTCCCCGCCCGTCATGATGACCAGGGTCGAAAGAGGGGCACCCGCGTCATATGCAGCGCATTGAAGTTCGGGCGGAGAGACTCTCGGGCGCAGTTCGCTGTAGCAGGGGTTATGTATGAAGCAGGATGAGCGGTCGGGCGAGAAAGTTACGGACGTAGCCTGCAAGAGCAACTCCGGGGTTGGCTGGATCCTATCTTTGCTTTGTTGGTTCGCCTTACTGAAGTCAGCGATATCCGGTGGCAAACCTCCTTGGGTCTCCTGGAAAATCGACAGTGCGCTTCTTGGCGATGGTCGCTGCTCTTGCCCCTGGTCTGGTATCGCGCATACGACAGATGTCATGTGCCGCATTGACGAGCTTCGCCGTGGTTCTGAGCTGTCATGAATTCCCTCTGAAAGTACTGAAGTTTTGCTGTTCGATGATGTATAGAATCTTAACTGCTGCGAACGAGCAGTCAAGAATTTGCTTTGCATCCGGCTGGCCTGTGCATGCTCAGGATGATTGGTGTTCGACAGCCGAGTTGTTTTTGTTCGAATTGTGTCCTGGTCAGTTCCCGTGCCGTTCTGAGACTCTTGCCTAACGGCTTTTGCTCATATTCGTGCGCTGTCGTTTTTTTTATTTTCTTTTTGCGAGTGCCTCCAGCAGTCCGCTCGTTGATTGTCTCGCTCTGCCTGCCAGGAACAGACACTGTGGCGTGGCTGGGCGCCTGTCTGGCCTGCATGCATGTCGTGCTGGTACGGGAGCGACGTGGCCGTCGCGGACATGCTGATTACCATCCTCATCTGCAAAGCACGAACCGAGGCGTTTCTTTTGTTGCAGAGCTGAAAAGTTAGCAAGAAAATCCACTGTCATGGCAGCCTGCCAGTTGTCGGCCGAAGTAGTCGTCCGATCTACAAGCTAGGGCCTACAGGCTTGTTGAGCACTTGGACTTACAACAAGCAGGAGTTATGATATTTGCTTTTGCTTTCAACGGCGCCGCAATTAATGAAACGCTTTTGTGTTTGTGCTCTTGCATGGGGGCTTGCATAGGCTGCATTTCACCAACGCGGGTCTCGTCGCGGCGTGGTATAATTCCTTTTGAGGGCCTTTGTGCTCCGCGGAGGACCGTTGCTCGAGTGTGAGAAGAGGAAAGAGTCGGTTTCCACCACATGGGGAAAGTGAAGGATAGTGCGGCAACCTAAATGTAATTTTGATGATTGAGAGCATTCCGCGTCGCAAAATCATTTTCGAATTGTGACAGAACAAGCGAGTGGAACCGCCACTCCGAGTTGGGGCAGGGATAAACTCGCTGTGATGTAGCAGCTATAAAACCTTCAGGTTTGATCTTAGCCGATCAGGTGCCTAGTTAGTGTGCTCGTGTAAACAGAGTCCTTGCCTTGGACAGACTCAGGGTTGAAGCTAGCATCGATTAACTAATCCAGACATCATTCTGACGTCTGATCATTGGAGAGCGTTGGGCTTTCGAGAGCCACGGCTAGCTCGCGCTGTCTGAGACATTTTGCCTCGCCTCTAAAATAACGATGTCCGGGAGAGAAGATATCGAAGCCCTGACCGTCAGCTTAGATAGAGCGGCGACCAGCGAAAATAGACACTGCCAAGACGAGCCTGCCAGCTATTATTGCGGCGTTCTCAGCTCCTCTTTCCTCTTTGCGCAATGCCGGACCTGGGCACAAAATAGTATATGGGGTAAGGCCTCCGCAAATGACATGCTCAATGCCCGCCGCCATCGCACTCCGGTTGGCCCCAGCGTTATGCACTTATTTGTTTTGGCTTGCATTGTGCATTTTTTCACCCACCGGGGAGTGCATCCCGGGCGATCACGGCTTGGGCCGCCAGACCGGGGCTGGCTGCCAGTGAGCCGGAGGATGACGACGATTGATGCTGTCGCCGGGCTACGATGTCATTTGACTCAAGAATAGCTTCTTTTATCACTGACCTGTCCGTCAATGTAGATTGGCGTATGTGTGCACCCAAGGCGGGGTTTTCGCATGCGAACGCAATCTCTCAGTTGACCCAGTTGCAATCTTAATAGGTGGGAATCTGTCGTCTTGGCTTTGGCGAGGCCGGCTTTTGGACTGGCACGAGCCTCGGGAAGAGGGGTAAAAGAGGCAAACAAAAAGTCAAAATGACATACCAAGCGTCATACTAACCGTGCTGCCTGCCGCCGTAGGGCCGTGTCTATACGCCGACAGCGTCCAGTGACTGGGCCATCTCGCATATGTACGCAAGTACAGATGCTCAGCGGGTCTGCCCTGAAAATCCACCACAGCAAGCGGTGACGCCAACAAATGGAAAATTTCAAGTGCGAGAACTCGCCGCATGGAAGGAATGTTTATGCCTAGTTGTGACAAAGTCTGGCGGCGGTAGCCGATGTGAGCTGTTCATAGCACGCCGCAAGTGTTCACCCATATTTCTTTTCTCAAACAGGTTTCTCACTATGCCCGGGGTCGGCCTGCCTTGGGTCAATCTGTAGCTGCACCATGGCACGGATTTCGTCTGGACAGCAAAGCTTTGTTAGGGATTCACAATAGGTCTGCATACACTCGGAAGGCACTTGGCACCTCGGAGTTGCCTGTACAGCGCATACGTGCTTGTTACATGTCTCTAGAATATGAACGAAATGTTGAATGTTAAATGACACGGATTATCCATTAGTGGAGCTACAGATATACCAGTAACCATCAGAAATGATGTCTTTGCTCATCAAGCAGGATTTGTTGTTGATTCAGGCTGCTTATCATCTTCACCCTGTGTAATACTCGGCCGTGTTCAATTCCGAGCCCCAGGTTAAGCCGTTTACCTGGCCATGGCTCAAAATCAGATTGGCACGCTGGACAGTGCTCCCGAGGCCCTCGTCAAGATTTGCGCAGGCTTTACTAGCGTTATGGAGCAGGTGAGACCGTACCGCTGTTCTGGAAACGCTGAGGAGCCTGGAGATTAAGGTGGTTCTGGCTGATGCAGGCATTGCTAGCAGAGCGATGTCAGAAAGGGTACTAGTTTTACAGGTGGGACTCGGCAGATCTCCAGCACCAGTAGTTGCTGCAGAACAACGGCAAGAACCATTCGTGCGAGGAAACCGGCCGCAATGTTGAGAGACATGGTGGGTTCGGATGCGAGAATTCCGTGGACAAAGATGGTGAAGATCCGGCGAGGTCGAATAGCGGCCTGGGTTGTACATACAACCAAGAATTGCGGCACCTCGTGCTCTTATCTTTCAATCGTTCTGAGCGCGACAATGGATGACCGATTCTCCGTCGGCGGTAGGTTTCTGATCCAGAAAGGGGTGGGATAGATAGTTAGCTACAGGATTTTTTTTTTCGTTAATAAAAGTTGCAATGTACACAGTGCTCTTGTGACTGCCGTTTCCGCACCGTACATGTACCTGCTCGGGGCTGAAAATTTAGCATGCATGCTACGCTCTCAAAAGTCGGACCTCGTATCGAATTTGTCTAGTGCCAGCGGATGGTTGCATTGGTCCCAGAGACGTGGTCAAGGCCCCCTGATACTAACTAATAGCCATGAGACTATCCGTAGTTGCGCAACTGGATCCATTGAAACAGTCGAGGGGCAACAATCTGCATTACATTGCTTTCGCGGAGAGGCGGCTTGCAATGAATGCGGCGCGGAATTGAGCTGCTAATTACGATTTGGGGAGAGAGGCAAGATCTCATCTTGGGCTTAACTCCCCGGTCATCCGGGGAGCAACCGAGCAGCACCAGCATTAGGCGAGTCAAGGGACTGGTCGCTGGCAAAGCAACATGTCGCAAACATGCCATGGTTGCAAGACACCGCGTGTGACTGCTCAGGACAGTGAAACACGTTGAAGGTGCCATTGCTTGCAAGTACATGAGGCAGCGGCGTTGGTTGAATTCTACGAGATAACCGCCAGCCGACGGATAGAGTTTTGTAAGACAGAGCAAGCAATCGTAGCATCCTGTTGAAATAACTGTGCGAAGATATGGTGGCGATGCCCGGGAGCTTATTGAGATGCCGCTGTCGGGATGCTACATTATTGAGGAGCACTGGCAAGAACCACGTGTGGGCAGTATCCCCGGACGCCTAAGACAAGTGCCTTTATTAGTTTTTGGCGAAGTTGCTGGACGCCCCTCGGCTCCGCACGCCGATTGGACAGGAAATTTCGGCCAAAGTCAGTAATGCAACGCTGATGAACTCCCTAATTTGCAAGGACAAGCCTGTTGCAGGAGTGAGAGGTGCTGCGATCTTGGTGTGCAAGGAAAGGCGCGCCAAGTCTATCTGGCTGTCTGCCTGCTAGTTAATTTTCAATGCTGCGCACCATGAGAGCCGAGACGACGATTTCCCTGTCTGTGCAATGACGAAGCCAAGGTGGCGTGAGGGCCGACTGGTCCAGCAACAAGGCTGGCAGACAATTGACGATAGACTCGGTTGGTTGTGCGACGAGTCGTGCAAGGAAATGTACTGGTAGCTTCGCCTGGTGGAGAGGCCCTGGCAGTAGCAAAGCTGGGAGCTGAACGGTGAGTGGCACGCAAACCCCTTTTTCTGGAAGGCCGGACATGTCTTGCCGCCATGATCTATTTTGGTCGATGAAGAGCAGGCTGGAATAACAACTGGTGGACGACGGCCGCATGAAGGGTCGGCGAGGAGGCTTTTGCGGCTAGCCAGCTACATAGCTTGACACAGCTGCAGCTGCGGGCTCATCATCCCCAAAACCTGGTGGACGGGACAAGAAGGCCAGGATTGTTTGGACGGCCAGCTGGCAAACCAGCCAGAGGCGAACTCTTTTGGTGGTTTGTTAACCCAGTTTGGTGCGCCACTGCAGGGAGCCTCCCGTGTGGGCTGCTGGGCTGCGTGCTGGATGATGACACCCACCATTTTGCCTCTCGCCTCGCTCCGCTCCGCAGCGGGCTCTCTAACCAGCTGTGGAAGAAGTGTGCGCCACTGTGCACTAGAAGCTGGGCAATAAGGAAAAGGGCTTGCAGACGGCCTAAATTTCCGGCTCGTCCAGCTGAGCAGGCGCATGCGGGCGCAACCAGAGGCAACAGATGTAGAGATGCTTGACGACAAGGGGCAGCGCTGGGCTGCAGATGAGTGGATTCGGGAGCAGATTGACTTGGAGCTGGAAGATGGCTATGATGATCACGACGAGGGTGACGAGTAAGGAGACGGGCGGCATTGGCAGGTTATGCTCAATGACGTGCGACTAGAAGCGCACTGGCGGTCATACTTTGGCAGGCAAGTAGGAAGGTTTCGATGAAGCTTTATGGATTCGGTGGCGATGGAGCGGTTTGGAGGAGTAATAACTCACCGAGGCGCTGCAAGCATTGACTAGATGCTACATTGCAAAGAGAGAAAGGTGCAATGCGTGCTGAAAGTATCTGGTGAAGCTTACTCGCGTATCAGCTGCCGTGGTTTTCTTTTGCGCTGGCTGCTGGCTGCTGACAGCTGGCGTGTTTGGCTTGTCCAGCCAATAGAAGCCCTTGCTCCTGTTGCGGCCAGCTGCCAGCAGCCACCTTCCAGTTAGAGTCCCCTTGGCGCGTGGTCAGCGTGCGTGCTCATAATTAACCAGTACTTTGCTGCTGGAGGAGAGGGGGGAAATAATAATAGTATGCTACGTAATTAATGAACCGCCGTATGAGTTTCTGATAATTGGAATCGTATTAAAAGAAATGATAAAAGAGGGGAGTCGAGGGGCATGTAATCTTGTAAACGCCGAAATGAACAGGGACCAGCAGCGATTGGTGATGAGCGAGCCGAGCGTCGCCTGTCAAGGCTGATAAAGCAAACCAAGCTGAAATAGCATTATCTTTACGCTTTCTTTATTGCAGATGCTTCTTGGGTCTTGTTACATTTTCTGTTTTCTACCAGCGACAGGCTCTGAACGCCGGCGTTGGTGAACCGTCGGCATGTTAATATGGAGAAGCGGACCACTGTAGGGATTGCATAACGGCTGTTGTACACACACCAATGGCAGAAGCCGGTAGGGGTGTTATGGGGTTGCGAGGATTCCCTGAAGATGGGCGATGGGAGTCCCTGGATACGGCATGTTGGCGTATGTAATGGTATTGTACGTGAGCAAAGCCGTACATAGGGATGGTAGAGTTGTGAGTTACGATATCATTGTAGCCGGCTGCCAGCTGCCAGCTGCCAGCTGTGCTGGGTGCTGAGGCGTTTGCACGGCAACACCATGGCAAACACCGGCTGCGCAGAATGTCGCCGGCATCTTCAGCTTCACTTTCTGCTTCCTGCATCCTCAGTGCCCCTCATCGTCTGCTCCATCTCACACTGCGCGCTGCCGTGTCGCCAAGATGCGATTGGCAGTACCTCGCCTGCACCTCCCAAGCTAACTCATCAGTGCGTCTCTGGATAGGTAGGTACCTACTTTTCCCGCACCACCACCACCGCCGCCCAGCGCACCACTTGACCTCACAACAATGACGGAACTTGCTAATCTAGGCTGCTAGCCCGCCCCTCACCTCCGTCCCTCAATTACCCCATTCGTGGGCCGTCCGCTCATTACAGCTACCAGCCATTCCCATGCATACCAACTTGGCCATGGAGCGAGGTCCAGCGCTGGCCCATGCTTCGTTCCCCCTTGTTCGGTGGCAGACCCTGGCCAGCCTGGCTTGCTAGCTCGTCCCGCACTGCGACCAGAAGAAAAAAAAGCAGACAAGACACGGCGGAGCGCAGCTCATGTGGACATGGAGAGCTGGTCACGGCCCACAGTCTGGAGGAGCTGGTACCCGCAGCCTTGGGTCCTTGGGTCGGACGTCGAGCGATGTGGCAGCTTACCGTCTTTTGTCGCCGCCGCCACGAGCTCGCAGAGTTGGCCGTATGGTAGCAGCGCATTATTACATTACTGAGCATTATTGCCCGCTTGCCCGCCTGCCCGCTTGTACATTGTACATTGTGCTCTCGCGCGCAGCTCACCTAGCACAACACACCCGCAACCTCCATTTCAGCCACGCACGGCATTGCATTGTACATGCTGCATCTCGCACCACTGCTGCTCGTTTCCTCCAGCTAGTTGCAGGCAAAGCTACCCGTCTGCTAATTACCAGCATCCCATCTCGCCAGCGCCCGGTCCATCACAGATCTGTTGCCCTGGTCCTCGTTGCTCCATTGTGACCCCGTCAGCCTTCCTCGGCCTCGCACGCTGCCCGCCGCCACCCATTCAGTTGTCGCCAGCCGTCTCTGGCTTCACCTCCTTCTTGATTTCTCTTGGCCACCCGTCTCCTCACACCCCCAGGGCCCTTGTTGTCTTTTGCATATTCATGCCCAACACACCCGCTTGACCTGCAACCCATTACACGCCGCTGTTGCTGCCACTATACAAGTACCGCCACCCTCTGCTCCGTCCCTGTGGCCGCTGGCGCAACCACCTGTACGCCGCATCGCAACCTCTTGCGCGCCGCCTTTTCTCGCCCACGGCTCACCACGCGCCACACGCATCCCGACCCGACATCATCCCTGTCCCCTCCAGTGTGATACAGCTTCTGCTCTTCAGCCCGCACACCAGGCAAGCTTTGTTTGGTCTTGTCCCTCCGCGACACGCCCCACCTGCCGCCGCTCTACTTTTGCGCTTCACGTCCTTCTCGACTTTCAACTCCAACCACGAGCGCCTCGTTTTCTGCTGATCTTCAACCTTCTCCCGCCTTGTCGATACACCGCTCCAGCTGCGCCTTCGCCTCGCCCCCATTTTCCCACGTTCTTGGTGGGTTTCCCGTCGGCCCGTACAGTTCTTCGCTGAAGCTGTTCCGTCGTTTCCCTGCCGTGTCACACAAATCATTGTGCTACACACGCACCGGACGCTACTTGATACCTTGGCTTGTCTGGTCACTCACTGACAGCGCTCCAAGCCACGTCGTCGCCCAACCCCATGTCAGCCCGCCAGGTTGCGAGACCACAGCATTGATCAGCCTTCTCCCAGCTCCAATAGAATCCCCCGAGGCCGCGATATCGCGACACCCGCCTTGGTTGCTCTTCTCGCCCACCGCACCGTCGTCTCGGCTCCCGTCCATGGCTCCCTGCCTCGCCTGGTCCTAGCTTTGCCACTCGACTCACCCACGGCTATGAGCCTGTGTGTCTCTGGCCCTGTCTACAGTACACAAACATGGATCTAGCTTCCCTTGATAGCAAACGGCCTCGTCTGTCCTCGTGGTCTGGTACCACCTCGCAGCAGCCAACCACCTTGCCGCTCCCGCACTCCGCGGCTCATCTGCCTCCTCCATCCCATTCCCAGCATCCCTCAGCTGGTTCCGGATATCAATCCTATCCGCCCCGGCACTCCGACATCTCGCCCAGCCATCCTCCCACCTCTGGGCCTCCACATGGCCTTGGTTTACAACATCCTGACGTCGACCGTCGCCATCACGACCAGGACGCTCTTGCTCCCATGCACGACCACTATCGCCACCCGCAGTCTCAGCAGCAGCCGCCGCCTCACTCGCCGGCGCAGCCTCACTACCCTCCCTATCCTTCGCGAGAATCCCTCATAAAGCGAGAAGGTCCCGACGACAACCGTCGCCCGACATCGGGTAGCCATGGCCTCGACGGTGGTCATGGTTCTGCCTCACATCACTCGGCCCCTCCCCCGCATCCGCACGCCTACTCTTCCGAGCGCCATGTGAGCTATGAGCCTACTCCTCAGCTCCCTCCCACGCCTTCGCCATATCGGCACCATCCTGGGCCTTCCTCGTCCATGCAGCCTCCTCAGGCCTACGAATCCCAAAGTCAACCCGCTTACACGCCTTCTGGCGACCAGCCGATGTATGGGGGCATGTATGCTTCTTCAAGCGTTGTCCCTGTTGCGAAGAAAAAGAACACGAGAGCCTCTCAGGTATGAAAATGTACAGACCCTCTGGACCGCTGGCCATCGCTAACAGGCAGTTAGGCTTGTGACTCGTGTCGCCAGCTGAAGGCGAAATGTGACGAGACGAGACCCTGTAAAACATGCCGAGACAGGGGCACCGAGTGCAAATATCGCGATCCGCCGCCCAAAGTGTATGTTTCACATTGCTGAGCGAGTCGACCCATCCAATGCTAATCTTCAATTTGCAGCGCCGACAAGACGCAGTCCGATATTCTTGACGGCATTGCCATGATGCAGGGTCAGCTAACCACGCTTGTTGAGCATTTCGCTCGCATGGATGAACGCATCAACAAAATCGAGTCGAAAATCTACCTCGGGGCTGACATCGCTCCCAAAGCGAACGCCAACACAGTGGCGGAAGAGCCATACAAAACTGAGAGCACACCGTTTACAAGTGAAGAGATGACCAAGTATTCATCGCAAGACGCTACCGCAGCTGGTCCCGATCAGACGACCTTGCCTGAGGACGAAGTCGAGACAGAGCCAGGCCCTCCTCCTCCTCCGGGCGAACCGGCCATTCCCATAAACCACACCACACTCGCTGGTCTTTTGCTGAACTGGCCCTCGATTCAGGAACTAACTAAGCATCATGTCGAGCGAGAAGGCGTAGGCTATGTGGGCGAATACCCAATCAGTCAAGAGCAGAATCGAGGCCTGTTGATTCCATATGGTCGTGGTGAGGACAACAGAATGTCGCGAAAGCAGCGCGAACGCGAGCAGCACGAGCAGCAAAGTGTCGACGTGCCTGACGACTCTTCCGACTCTCCCTCGCCCTCCACAGCAACCGACGCTGTAGACTGGGGTACTCTGGGCGGCGCAAGCCCGTACGACCAAGTCGACTACAGAAGCGGTGTTCTAGGCCCGGATGGCAATCCTGATTTCTCTGAAGCCAAGGTGTGGTCATATGTCGAAACCTTCAAGGAAAATATTCTCAACATGCACCCCATCGTGCAGCCTCCGATCCTTGATCAATGGGTTCGCCAGTTCCTCGAATCTCTCCCAATCTCGACCAACAAGCACAACAAGACCACTACCGCTTGGGCCCTAAGCAGCTCTATGGAGGCTACTGGCTCAAAGCGCAAGAGGTCTCCTGTACCCGACGGTATGGAGAACTCGGCCGCGGCATCACCCCCTTCCAGAAGCGGTCGACCGCATCGAACGATACATACTGCGCTTGTTCTCACTGTCCTGGCTCTTGGAAAAGTATGCCAACACCGGGACTTTGTACCTGACGCTCTCCACGCCGGCGACCCGATGCCTCACGGAAGGTTTCATCTCAATGGCATCCCTCAATCGCCGAAGGGCTCGCCACCTGGCGACTCTTCGCGTTCTCAATCGTCAAGCTTGGCGTCTCCCCGAGACCAGGACCGGCCATTTCACAGTCGCCGCTCTTCTCTCGCAGGCAACACTCGCTCTGGACTGCTCAAGAAGAATTACGAGAACATTCCTGGGCTAGAATATTTCGCTTTCGCCACCGATATCCTTGGCAACCATCTTGGATCCTACAACAACATGAAGAACGTGTATGCTGATATCTTTGCTGGTCTTTACCAAGGTCAACTCGGACGGCCCCTCGAAAGCTTTGCCTTTATCCACAGGGCAGGCCATAAGCTTCAGGTGATTATGCGACCCAGCCTGGACAAGCTTAAGAAGTTCAAGACAACACGAGAGTTTATCAAAGACACCAAATATAACCAGCTCTCGCTGGCATTTTGGACTTGTTTGCAGCTTGAGAGTGATTTGATTGCTGAGCTTCCTGTTCCGCCATCCGGCCTCTTGTTATACGAGAACGACATTCCGCATCCCAACATGAGCCTGCTCGAAGGTTTCCCCAAGCCTGTACTCGACAGCTATCTCGGCCAGCTGTATTTGCGAACTCATCTGAACAGTATTCATCGCATGTTCTATGCGCCTGAGGACCCTGCAAAGGGCGGCCGAGCTGATATACCGTTTAAAAACGTCGACTTTGTCTCCGACGCAGTCTCTGGGATGGAATGGGTTGGGCCGAGTTTCGCCTTTAAGGAAGACGACCCTCCGGCTTCCGATATTTTATCCGCGAGATTGCGTGCCAAGTATTGGGGTGCTCAGGTCTTGACTTATCGGCCGTTCTTGAGGCAAATGTTGCAGTTTTCGTATGTTAAGAATCATCCGACAACTGGACAGCCGCCTTTATCCGAATTCCGCGCCGAAGTCGAGGCACCGCGCATCGATCCACAGGCAAGAAACGTACAGGACTTGGATCCTCACATCCTCGTCCTTGCACGGAAAGCTATTAAGGCTTTGATTGAGAGTACGAGAGCTTTCCATGGGCTGGGCGAGAAGCGACCCATCATCACGAGTGTCTTTGGTACGGCTCATGCGCAATGGGGTAACTTGCTTGTCCTGTCCGCTGCGTACAAGGATCCCATTATGCACGACTACATCGACGAGAAACTCCTCCGTCACCTGTTCCAGAAGACAATTGCCTTTTTGCGCCAATCTGCCACCGCCACGAGCTCGCTGCGGATCGATATGCACATTCTGGAGGGCCTTCAGAAGGACCTCTGGGGCATTGAACCGCCGTACGGCTCAGGATATGGACATTCGCAGGGCAATGCACAGACGACACCAAGAATGAGCTCGGATAGCATCGAAATGCCACCACCGCGAAGCAACGAAGGCGAAGGAACACCGCAAATGTCAAATAATAGGCTGACACCGGCTCCTTCTTGAACCGCGGAACATGTCTGCACGCTTTTTCTTTTTGTGTAATGCGAAGAACGGCGCAGAGACATGAGTCGTGTGTGTCTGTTTGTGCCAATGACAGAAGATGACGATATGCCATTTGGCTCCGTGCCTATGAGCGACGCTCTATTGACTTGATTTTCTTTACCTCACTTTTCTTCTCTCTTTATGCACCATGGCGAGCGACAGTTTTGCATGGCGAGCATCTTTACCTTTCTTTCCTTTCTTCTTCGACTCTATATATACCTGATTTGCGCCTGTGTTTTTCTCCCTCAAATGCCGGGTGCCTTTTTTCTCCCTGTTATATATATCTTGCGTCTTGTTTTTACAGCATTTACAGGCATGGCCCATTATTCCCTTTGCTGTATTATTCAAAATCTGTTTTTTTCTATGTCCATGCCCGATTCATTTGCTTGAATGTGTGTCTCTTTTTCCCTTCTCTTTTTTTCTGCACTCGGTGGGCACAAACCACACCTACATCCGGGAAAGATACCACTGGAGGATACCCCAAGTTTGGTGCGAGCAGAGCTCTATTTTCTTTTTCTTTGTCCTTGTCTAATCCGGAAACTGGGGCGGCGGCGGTATATTGCTTTTTTCAAGTTTTTGTTGTGCTATTATTTCGTTGGAGATGGGTATGTAGATGAAGCTACCAGATCAGAATCAAGAAGATTGAACAACCACAATTACCTTGTTTTTTTTTCGTTACTTTTTGCACTTTTGAATCACGGATATGGAGGCCGTGTTGGTGGGTGTGACATATATGATAGTCTTGTACTCCGTACATCTATGGTATATATATACTGCATATATCCATCATCGTCATTAGACCAAGCCTTTCATTTCGCACTATTTTCTATAACGTAGTGAGAAACATTTCATCTTTTTAAATCAACGCCGATAAAGGTTCTTTCCGCAATGCAAACGCCCTGAAACGCCCCAAATCTTTTCCAAATAATGCCAAGGTATGATTTCTGTTGATCAAAAGAAGAGCTTTCGTTTCGCCTTCCTTTTTTGAACGTCTTTTTCCTTTTCAAACGCACCCCAAGATCAAGCTGTCCAGCATGCCGCCCGTCTGGCTGGCGACCTGGGCGCGGTCGACCTCGGTGCGCACGCGACGGTGCAGCGTCTTGAAGCCGTCGGCGAGCTCGGCCGAGGCGTCCGCGTACTCGGCGTAGAGGTCGAGCAGGTGCAGGCCGACCTCGACGCAGACGCTCACGTAGCGGGGGTCGCAGACGTAGGCGCACACCCACTTGAGGACGGGCAGGACGGTCTGCTCGTCGCGGTGCTCGAGGGCGTCGCGGACGGCGCCGCGGTGCCGCAGCGCGAGCAGCAGGCCGAGGGCGTTGAGCGGCGCGTAGTCCTTGGCCGCGCGGTCGACGACCTGGTCGAGCGCGGCGCCGTAGCGGGCGTGGCGGAGGTCTGCCTGCCAGGGGCGTTCCTTCTTGCGGCTGCCGCCGCCGGTGCGTCCGCCCTCGTGGGCAATGACGACGTCGGCGCCCTCGCCGACGAGGTCGAGGCGGTGCTGGGCGGCGGCGCGACGCTTGCGCTTGGCCTTTTTCGCCTCGAGCCCGTCGTAGGATCCCGCGACGAGGGCGGCCATCTCGCGCTCGCGCTCCTTTTCGCGGTGCGCCTCGGGGCCCGTGAGGCGGGTGCGAAGGGACAGCACGCCGGACTGCATGCCGACGGCGAGGTGGCGGTCGAGGGAGAGCTCGCCGTCGTCGTCTCTAGCAGCGGATTCGGCGCCGCCGCCGCTGTTAGCCGAAGGGATGACCTTGACGGCGAGGATTGGCGAGGGGTACTTGACGCTGTTGACGACGTTCCAACCCGTCGTCTCAAAGACCTTGACATGGCCCTCGAGGCCGCCGGTGACGACGCGGCGCCCGTTGGAGGCCAGGCTCAGCGACGTGACCGTCTTCTGGTGGTTGTTGATCATGTGCAGGGGCCGGGCGGCGACGAGGTCCAGCACGCTGACGCAGTGGTCGGCGGCGGCCAGCACCGTGGTGCCGCTCGGCAGGGGCAGCACGTCCTCGATGGGCGCCGCGTGCTTAAAGGTCATGACGGCCGCGCTGCTGCCCGTCCGCGGGTCCCACAGCTTCACCGTGGCGTCGTAGCTGCCCGACACAATCATGCGGCTGCCTATGGCCGCCGGCAGGAAGCTCGCGCACCGCACGTAGTCGGCGTGGCCCGCAAACGTCGTCACGGGGTCGCTGCTCGGCAGGTCCCAGAGCCGCACCGTCTTGTCATCGCTGGCGCTCAGCAGTGCCGTCGGGTCCGTCGGCGAGAACTTGGTCGTCCACACGGGCTGTTTGTGCTGCGCCCACGTCCGCAGGATCGCGCGCGAGTTGACGTCAAAGACCTGCATCTTGCCCGTATCGTCGCCCGCCACCAGCACCTTGCCGTCCCGTCGAATGTCGCCGCTCCGGGCCACGTCGCCGAATCGCGTAATCGTCTTGAGCAGCTTGCGCGTGCGCGTCGAGTAGATTTGCACCCGCGTGCCCGTCGTCACCGCAAACGTGTCGCCGCTCCCGCAGGAAATGTGCGTCACCGGGTAGCTCGTCGGCGACGGCATCAGCAGCTGGTTCTTAAAGGTGCGCCAGTAGCGCTGCTCCGCCGTCATGGGCGCGGGGCCCGTGGCCAGCTTGAGCTGCGGCAGCGGTCCAACCTGCGCTGCCATGGTTGTGTGGTGTAGATTCGAACTGGTTGGTGGCGTTTATTCGGTTTCGTCGCTCTGTCGTGTCGAACTGCTTGGAGACGACAAGGTGGATGGAAAATTGTCGTCAAAGTCAAGTGCCCAACTTTTTTTCTGCCACTTTGGCGGTGGAACACTTTTTTTCCGCCTGCCTGCCAACCACCGCCAGATAGTGGGGTTGAAATATGCCCCGATTTGGTCTAGCGCTAATTGCATGTTCAAGTTCCTAACATCACCAAGGCAAGAAGAGTTACGGCAAGGACAACAGAATATTAATGAAATCATATAATCAAGTCTTGTTCAATTCATATATACAATCATTATCATCCACATCGCGCTGCGTTGCGCACATGATATCAATGCCATCGTTATGTCGCCCGGGGGAAAAAAAGAGATGCGCCGTTCCAAAACCAGCCGCAACTTGGTGGTTACCTCAAAATATAATACAAGAATAATCAAAAAATAGAAATGCAAGAATTGGAGTGCAAATGAAAAAAAATGTCAGAAATCAGTAGCCTCCGCGGCGGCGAGATCTGCCGCTGCCGATATCGATGCGTTGCATCTCCTCGGCCAGAGACATCTCCGCTCCGCCGTTGGCACCGCTCATCAGCGGCACCTTGGCTGGAATGGGTGGTCCGCTACCATAGTGCGGTGGTGCATAGTTCTCACTGGGGTAGTCGTACGAGCCGCGATGCGAATGGCCATGGCGGTCGTAGGAACCGTAATGGCTCTGTCTCTCCTGGTAGTTCTCCGGATGGATGGGAGCCAATGGGCTCGAGGCACCAGGCGACACAGAAGAACCGCGAGGAGCTTTTTTCTGTAAGCGATTACGGCTACCGGTGGCCGTGGGTGGTGTGTGAGGTTCTTCGTATCCATACGCCGTCATCGGAGCTGTCTCAGCTCGTGACAATCGCATCTGCCGGCGTCCACTCGGTGGCATAGGTTGAGCTCCGCCCGGTGAGCGACGAATGTTCTCAGCAGAAGCTGACTTCTGGCCAGGCTTAGGCTCAGGTTCAGGAGCCCACGACTCCATAGGCAGATGATCAGAGGGGTCAACCTCGCGGCCATCATACATGACTATCTTGCCATTGGTGTCTTTGCGGTCCTGTCCAGACATGGCCGAGTTGGATGAGCGAGACGAAACCATGCTCGGATTCAGCGCATCATAAGAATCGGGTCCAAACGGAATGTCTGAGAGATGACGCCCTTCCTCTGCCGGCGGCGCGGGGCTGACGGACTTTCTAGGGATACTGTGCGCTGGGCTGGCCGACATGTTCCGGCCGTGAGCGCGAGGTGGCATAGGCTGGACTTCCTGAGGCCCTCCGGAGTATGTAATACCACTACCGCGTCTGTCTTGGGCCTGCGGCGCATAGCCGTGAGGTGGCGCCCCGTAGCTGGGAGGAGGCTCGCTCCTCTGTCGGCCGCGAGCTGGGGTCGAATGCTGACCAGAGAGGCGTCCATCATACTGTCTTTCCTCGTTGATGCGTTCCGAGACATCGCGGGCCAATCTAGGGTCGACGGTGTGCTGGAGCGATGCTGGAGGAGCTGGCATTCCGTAGGATGGGGTGTGCGGAGGCTGCCCGCTGCCGTGTCTGGCATGACGGTGCTGAGTTGCACCATGAGAACTACTACCATAGCCATGTCCACCCACGGCCGAAGATGAGCTCTGGTAGCCATGTTCATAATCTTGCTCATCGTAGTCATAGTCGCGGCTGGAGCTGTAGCGCGAGCTTTGGCTGTGGTAGTTTGGGGCCGGCTGAGGCGAATGTCTCTGATACGGGTTCGGGCTAGGATCGCGTTCAAAAGGCGGTTCGCTACCATGTCTGCTTCTGTAAGAAGAGACAACGGGTGCTGTTGGAGAGTCGGGCGCGTCTTCGACCGTGGCGTGCAGCGAGCGGCTGCCGTAGCCAGTGTCGTATGACTGGTGTCTAGGTGAAGGAGTACCATAACCCGCCGGGCTGTGGGGAGACGGGGGCCCATCGTGATGCGAGTACGATGGGCGAGCAGAAGAGGTCGATCCTGTATGTCTATGGGCTTCATTCTTCAAAACATCGCGTCTCATCGGCGTCGAGGGAGCTCCCTTAGTAGGGGAGACCTGCGGCGAGTCTTGGCCAACGCTGCTATGGCGCGAGCGATGAGCTGGCGGCGGCGGCGGAGGCTGACTCACATCAAGCGAAGGCAGATGTCTATCTCCCATGTGCAGTTCATGTCGGTCAGATTGACCGAAGTGGGCGGGGACTTCCTGGAAGTCATGTGCGGGAGGCTCGGCCTGTCGTGGAGGGGTGTCGTAGTGGTCTCTAGATCGGTGAGGTTGACGACTGGGCGTTGTCGAGAAGCTCAGAGCGGCGGTCGCTCCGGGAGAGGTGCCATAGCCGTCTCCAGACTGGTGTCTGGCACCTTGAGGCTGGGCGTTGTTGTACTCCATTGCCTGCAGTGGAGACTGGTTGGGGATCATGCCCGAGTGCGAGTATTGCTTGGCATGGCGAGGAGGCGTCTGCTGGTGGCCATAGTATTCCGGGTTCGAGGGCGCCATGTTGCCAGCAGGAATAGGTGCAGATGCAGGTGCAGGTGCAAGTGCTTGCACTGGGACTGGTACAGCTGCTGGCGGAGGCGGAGCTTCGCCAGTGATGGGATCGGAGGGCAACGGGCGTCTCTTGACAGGCGAGGTGCGCTGGCGGACAGAGTCAACTTCCGAAGCGAACGGTTGCTTTGCCTTGACCGGCTTGTCGGGCTTGGGGCGGCTGTCGTAGAATGTGATTTCGAGACGAATTTCACCGGCGTATTTGCCCTTGCATGACAAGCTCTGCCAAACGTCAGCCTGGCCGCCGCCAGTGACAATGATGCTCTTGAGGTCGATCCAGGCCTCGCCGACGAGGTCCGTCTTCTTGTCGTCAGTGAAGATGGAGATCTTGAGCTGGTAGTAGTCGGAGGAGTCGTGGACGGTAAATCGAAGCTCCTGGTCCCTGTGGAACAATTGCGTTAGCAGCTTGCGCGGGGTTGTCTTTTCTGGCAATCGGCGGTGTCGGTGCTTACCACTTGGGAGTCTGGCCTCCACGAATATCCGTCGTCGTCTTCTTGGCCTCTTTGCCCAGTCTGGCAGCACAGTAAGGATCCTGCTTGCCAATGGTCTTGCGGTTGGGCAAGTTTTTGGCGCGATCAACAATGGCGACGAGAGTGCCAATGATGGGCCCGTCGACGGACAGGTCAGCATATATACCAGCGGTATGGGCTGCACCGGTAAAGTAGGGACGGGTCGCGGATGACATGATGGCGAGAGTTTTCGCCCTGGGCGATGAAATTGCTTGTTGTCGTCTTGTCTGCGCCCGTGGAGTCACGGAATCGTCGTAGTGATGGCTCCGCGGGTGGTTGATAGGGTGGAAGGCGGCGGGCGGTGGGTTTGTTTACTTGGACATTGGATGCAACGCACGGTGGGAAATGGCGGGGCTGTTGTGTGTGGGCAAAAGTTGTCGAGACGGATGGAAGGAATCGAAGCGGATATGAAAAAAGAGTGTTGATATAGAAAAGAAAGAAGGGGTTAAAATGACTGCAGTCCGTATCTGGGCAGACAATGGAGATGTGCGAGAAGGAAGAATGCAAAAAATGTCCGAGGAAAGGAACGGGATGATGGAGGTGGTGGGCGTGTTTTGTCAAGGCAATCTTTGTCTGCAGCTCTTGGTTGGCGCCGATTTGGTGCCGCGTCAGTGCCAGGGCGAGGCTGGGGACGAGCGCAGGCCGGATTGGCTGCATGCGGCGGGTGTGGCGCTGGCGGCGGGCGAGCTTACAGGCTTACAGGGCTT
The DNA here is from genome assembly GCA_029218145.1 of Aphanocladium album. NCBI lineage: Eukaryota > Fungi > Ascomycota > Sordariomycetes > Hypocreales > Aphanocladium > Aphanocladium album. The sequence continues at coordinate 5,881 of JARDXD010000091.1, read as the reverse complement.
AGGTTTATGGCTTACAGAAGGTTGCAGGGCGTTGTAGGTAGTCGACTGGTAGGTAACTACCTAAGGTACAGCGAGTAGAAATGTCTCAGCCACTCGCTGCGAGCACCCCAGAAGCTTGCAGGCAAGCCTTTTCTTTCCAAGGCATTTCCCTTGTAGCAGTTTTAGCAATGTGGCTGGGGCAGGGGAAGCTCCCTCCAGGTGCAGGGGGTTGCCAGGGCGGGAAACTCGGTGGCTGGGCACAAAAGGCTTCTGCTCCACCACCCAAAGACCACCCAAAACCAAGGCCATCAGCGTCTTCAGCCCGTACTAAAACGACTAAAACAACTAAAACAACTAAAACAACCAAAACAACCAAAACAATGGCCCCATCAAGTCCCCAGCCCAGTCCGTTAGCGGTTGCCAGCGGTCCTTGCCGACCTAATTTTGGCCGAGCTGCCCGGTAAAATAGCCTGTCGCCCGGCCACCGGAATAAACATGTCTCCAGTCTGCCGCAGGGAGACTCAATCTTGGTTTGAAGCAAATAATCAGTGGTTAAAGGTAAATGCGATGATGTAAACGAGGCTCCATTTCGTCTTTTTCAATTTTTTTTCTTATATAACTCTCGTACTCACTGCGGCATGCTCGCTGCTTGTTCCCGTCGTATCTGGATCCGCTAGTTAGGTAGGCAATCGTCAGTGGGTATTGACAGCGGTACAGCGCTCTTACAGGAACGAGGGCTGCTGAAACCCACGCTACAACATGGGCTTCCATCGTGAGGTATGCATCCTACTCAAGAGTCTCGCTTCATGTACAAACATCTTCCATCTGCGAGTCATCTTCAAAGGCGTTTCCACTGCATTGAAATCACTGTATCCGACCGCAGTCAAAACCGTACCAACGCATGATAGATGTCGTCCTTGCACCCTAAAAGCCTCGTAGATCCGTTCAACCGGCAGGCTGTGTAAGCGACTTCCGTAGACGCCTTTCTCTGCATATCGCAGGCCAATGCGAAGTTTTCCACTATATCCAATAAGATTATGGACTGTAGTTACTGAGTCGGTCTGCTCGGCAAGGATCTGTCTGCGCTGTTATGTGATGGAGCAAAGCCAAGGAGGCAATCTAGGCCACGACAACCAGCATGTAGTTACGCGGAACTGCCCATCTGGCTACTGTACTTCATCTCCGTAACGTGTATACCTACACTAAACCGATTGGTGCAGAGTTCAATGCGGTTCTGCGACATGCTCATGCACCTACACCAGGTAGGCTTTCAGCAGGTAAACCAGCATATCCTACCTACCGAGCGAGAACTGGCATTTGGCTACACAGGATACTGATTTAGACTGTCGTTGCCCTCCAAATGTCTTATTGCATTAGTTACTTCCAAGTGTCTCCCCTAATTCTTGTACTGAATCCGGTTTGCTCGTCTCTTGGTTTCTTTGTGTTCTCCTCGAGCTGGCAACTTCAATCATCCCCACTCCATTAGCGTATGCAGCTGAGCAGCCTGCAGTCAACCGCATCGCCAAGACTGACGCGTCCTCTTGGCCATGGATGCTGTGTTTCCGAGATACTTTTGTCACAGCCTTAATTTTGTGGCTGGTGTGCCACACAATTGGCCGCCGGGCGCAATTTTCATCTCGATCGGCGACGGACCTCCCACACTTCTGCTTGGGAGGGCAGTTTATGCATGCTCCCAAGGCGAGCCACGGCACTGTTCAGGGCGACGTATGCTCTCAGGCTGTGCCGCAGTTTCTTACGTATGCTGCTATTTATACCACTCAGATTATCCACCACCTTGCCATGTTTTTGGCAACATTTCCGCATTCCTCTCACTGAACAGTACGAGATGATCCAATTATTCCTTTTGTTGCTTGCTACTATGTAATGCGAGCTACCAGTCGCAGCTCTTGCCAATCAGCTCCGCCAGCTGCTCCAGGTTCTTCTTGTCCACCTCGTCGAACCCGTTGAGCTCCGCGCAGTCCACGTCGATGATGGCGACAACCTTTTTCTCGCCATTCTTTTCCGCGACGATGGGCACTACAACCTCGCTTTTGCTCTCGCTGTCGCAGGCAATGTGGCCCGGGAACTGCTCTACATCGTGGACGAGCTGGGTGGTCTGCGACTCGGCGGCGACGCCGCACACGCCGCGGCCAAAGGCGATGACCTGGCAGGCCACTTTGCCCTGGAAGGGGCCGAGAATGAGCTGAGGTTTGGTAGAGGAAGGGTCCAGCACGTAGAATCCTGCAAATTGGTTAGGGACATGAAATCGGTCAAACAGAATGAGCGTGCCAACAGGGGATCAGGAAAAACATGAAAAGAAGAGGCACTTACCTGACCAGTTTACACGGTTGCTAGGAGCTGGAAGAGACTGATAGGCATGCCACAGCAGAGCGGCTGCGTTGGAAAGGTTGCTAATATCACACGGTTAGAGTCGCACTACACTGGCAGTGCGGTGTAAAAGTTGCTTACCAAACCTACGACAGTTAGCAAGTCACTCTATCATTGGAAGACGCTACGGCGCGGTGACTTACCCAGTTGCGCTGCTCATAGAAAAGACCCTCGGCCTGCAGGAGAACCTGCTCGTAGGCATCCTCCTTGGTGACACCCTCGTCAAAGTTGGATGCGTCAGCGTGGACCTAGACACACATTAGCCTGGTAGAAGTAACGCGGTGCAACGGGTGATTGTGCTTACCATATTGAGCGTATATAATCTATAAACCGGCGATATATGTTTTGGACTGGAATTGAGGCTCAACGTGTCGTCGTCAAGGCTGGCTGCGCTCGTGTATGAGTTTGATGGAGGTCAAATTTGTCTCGACAGGCGATCCACATGCCGTTATTACTAAGGAAGATATGGCGACATGGCATCACGCAAGCCTGGCAATTGTCTGTTTCAGAGTGGCCAAAGTGAGCGCAGCGTGAGATCTGGGATTAAGCCGCTGAGATTTCCCGAGTTTTGCAGCAATTCAGGTTCGTTCGCTGCATCTCCGTAGTTCTGCATTGCAAGGCTGAATGTCACTGTAAGCGACACTAACAAGGTTTCTTGGCTATTGGACTGCAGTCGATTCAACAAACGTCGTCACACCTCAGCAGCATATCAAGCCTTTTTCAAACCTTGTTATAGATTCTGGGTAGTCCCTTCTTTCCAATTGAGCATTTTCCTTGATGTTTAAACTGAATCGCCAACATTGGCAGCCGACAACCAAGACGCACCACTGCGTACCTATTTGGTGCCTGAAAACAGTAGTGGGGCGCAGGCATGGCACCCCCGTTTTCTCCAACTGTCAGATCAACCACACCGGCAGCAACATTTCACTATAACTTTTCTGCACTCCATTTCATCCGCATCTGCACATTGTCAGAAGCACAATTAGCGCCAAGGCGAGCCGTCCGTCTACTGCGATGAGCTCCAGCCTTGCTTGGCGCTGCCAGGCGCACAGCCCCGGCGTGCTGTCCCTGCAGCGAAACTTTGCCGTCCTCCCCAACCGCCTGGGCCTCACGACACATGTTGCCAGCGCATCGACCAACCGCCCCCGACACGTACAACTGCGCAGCGTGCACCACACGTCGCCGCCGGCTCGGACTCGCGGCGGCAGCAACAGCCAGGAGAGCATCAGCCCGCTGCTGAACCCGCCCGCGTCGACGCGCCCGCCGGTGCTCGAGTCGGTGGCGCGCGAAGCCCACAGCTCGACGCCCGGCTACCTGTTCGCGCTGGGCAAGAGCTACCTCAAGTTTTACAAGAACGGGCTCAAGGCCGTGTTTGCCAACCGCCGGCTGCTCAAGGAGAAGCTGGCGCGGACGCCGGCCGACGACCGGCCGTCGGTGTGGCGGCCGCACGAGGTGCCCAAGTCGTTCTCGCGAGCCGACTGGGTGCTGCTGTGGCGGGTGCGGCACGACCTGGTGCGGCTGCCGGCGTTTGGGCTCATGTTTGTCGTGTGCGGGGAGTTTTCGCCGCTGGTGGTGATGCTGGTGGACGGCATCGTGCCGTACACGTGCCGGATCCCGCGGCAGCTGCGCGGCGGCGCGGAAAAGGCCGAGGCACGGCGGCGGCAGGCGTTTCGCGAGCTCGAGGCCGCGCACCCGCACGGCGTGCTGAGCGAGCGCGTGACACCGGCGGTCGCGCGCAGGCACGTCCTGCGCACGCTGCACCTGGCCGGCGTGATGTGGGATCGCCTGGGCTTCGTGCCACCGGGCATGTGGCGGCTCAAGGGCGCGCTTCGCATGGCCTTTCTCGAGGGCGACGACCGGAACCTGATCGAGGACGGCGGGCCCATGGGCCTCGAGGTCGACGAGCTGCGCATCGCGTGCATGGAGCGCGGCATCGACGTGCTCGGCAAGAGCGAGTCCGAGATGCGGACCTGGCTCGGCGACTGGCTCCGGCTGACGGCGGCCGAGGATATAACGGAGCGCCGCAGGAGGATGACGACGCTGCTGATGACGAGGTATGCAGTTGATGCTTTTTTTAATTACGGGGAAGAGGAACGACAGTGCTAACAGAGATTTGTGCTAGGCAAGAGAATTGGCCGGCGAACCGCGACTTTGCAGTGCCTGAATGGCATCTGTAATACAAGCAAGAGGTTGATGCCCCGAGGCCGCTATGAGAGGCTCTTTGGCGAATCATGATCCGCATAACAACGAATACAGACTTTGCGGAGTCCATTGTACACTACTCCTTCAAATATAGAAGATTATAGAAAACAGACTTATAGAAAAGTCAATGCATGTGCCTACAGTCAAGCATGGCCATCGCAAAGATCTCGTTCGGGTAGTTGACGTTAAAGTCGGGCCAGGTGCATCCTGGCGGCTATCGGTGACATGGCACATGTGCTGCTCGCGTGCGTGCCCGTTCCATGTTGAGCTAATCAGATACGACCGGCCCGGGATGGTAGATTGGTCCCGGTGTGGCGAGTTGACATGCATTAACCTGTCGGGGCAAACCTCGGCGGTAACAAATGATGCGACAGCGTGATGACCACTTTGAATCGATATCAGAAGTAATATAACCAGAAGAGTACGCATTACGGTCACTGCATACACAAAGGATTGAAACCCCAGTGCTCGGGCAACTAAGTTATCATGTCCCATGCCGTCCAACTTGGACAAGAGGGATCACGTCATGATAAGAATACCGTTTGGGGTCAAAGAGCCAGGCGGCGGACCAAGGACAGTCTCATCGCCCGATTACCCCGTTTGCGCCCAGAAGAGAGAGTCGCCTATATCCTTTTCGCGGTAGCGTCTCTACCTTGCCCCAGCACACCCCAGCCACAGGGGAGGAGAGCCAAAGAATCTGGGGGGGCGCAAAGGCTCGTCGAGGTACATTTGTTGCACCAGGTCAGGTTCGGCTATGTCATGGCTCACAGTTACCGAGGAGGCTCAGAGTCGATACGGGCGCTGATTGGTCGAAATGTGCAGCCAGAGGCATCAGTAAATGAGGGGGAAATACGGGCGCTGTGGGGGAGCTAAAAGTTTGGCTTTACTGGCACACTGGTAAGTAGCAGCGCAGGGGCAAGAAGAGAGCGCTGCAGGTAAGCCCGCTGTAATAAATTAGGCAGGCCAGCGCCGACGCTGGGTCTTCTCCGCACCATGAAATCAATGCTGGGGTTGCTGGGGCTGGTGCAGTTGATCAGTGAGCGCCGCAGCCAAAAGAAAACCCCACCCCAGGCTAAAAAAAAAAGTATTGGCTTTTTGGCTGAGCCTGGCTGCTCACGGCCGAGGTTCCCATCACATGCGGCCACGAGCCGAGCGAGCACACTTTCATAAAGCTCCCAGGAACCCCTCCACCACGTTCCAATCCTTCCTTTCCTCTTCATCACCAACCATCTTTGAATCTTCTCTTCTTCCTTTTTTAGATACCCCCCATCACAAACAAATCAGTCACCATGTCTGTCGCCAACTGTACGTT
>JARDXD010001161.1:0-55608 GCA_029218145.1 Aphanocladium album | reverse complement strand
GCCTATAAGAATATATAGGGAAGTCTACTAGTACTTTCTATTACTTTAGAAAGAGCTGATTCTTACAAACCGGGCTCATAACTATCATACAGGGCAGTTTCTAGTTATAGAGGTAATTAGTTAATTAGTTAAAACTAGTACTGTGGGCGCTCGTACGCCTGGAGACACCCTAAGGGGGTGGCTCCCTTAATTTACGGATAAATGCATAGAAAATAACACCTTTTGTGGGATGGTGCCCCTAGCGCAGTCACAGCCTGTACCTGTGCGTGACAGCTTTCCCATCGGCGAACATCTGGTGTTTATTGTTAATTTAGAAAGGCTGCTCTGCCCAGATGCTAGACCTTGTGTAGAGCTTGCATTGGCATGTTCTCAATAACCTAGAAATCAGCGCCTTTTCTCTGGTTCTCGCTACTCATAGCACGTTCTTCATGCTATTGTCACATTTACGCAACCACGATTCAAGTAGCCTGATGCGTGAGTGCGGCTGAGGCCGCTCCGGAACAAGTCCGATTTAAGCTATTTCCAGAGCCCCCATCCATCCTCCACACCCAAAGGGTTGGCTCCGCCGCCAAGGATCTATTTCTCCTCACATATACCAGTAATTAGAATCCGGCTATAACTTGTTCGAGTTGGACCGGATACCATGGTGCGCGCCACTGAGCTTGCATATGCAGCTTACGCCGAGGCATTTGTTTGCCCAATGATCTGGCGGCAAGGTGAACAAACTTGCCACGGCTTGTCGCTCGCTCACGGCCGACGGTGGCGAGCGCTTTTGAGACGTGAAGCTCGTGCCGATAATTAAGAGGGCTTGCAATTTTTTGTAAACATATCTGGTACGCAAAATTAATACTTGGCGAAATCAATAGAGATCATAGCTATACACCGTTTGATCGGCCTCGTTCAAACTACACTTTTAAGCCTCTGCAACAGTCGCCGCCTTGTGGTCATGATTATCTGGGGCCATCGCATGGCGTAGATTAGGTAGTGAATCTAGACCGACAATAACCAGTGCGAAAAGGCTTGGCAAACAAACATTTGGGGGAGTTGAATGACCTCGAGTTTTTCGGATAAAATTGCTGCCTTTCCACAAGAGGAAGCTGGTTGCAGGCAAGAGCCGGGATGAACGCCACCTCCGTCCTTCACCATGACACTACGCGGCGCCACAATAAGCCCACGTAGATGGCCATTGCTATAGTTTGCAGACGGCAACTCGCCGACATGGTATTTTATAGCTATTTATAACCAAGATTGTACATGGCCGGAGCAAATGAAGCCACAAAAGTCACAGCCTGCCTTTGATCATCCGGGAAGATACCGAACATGGTGGTGTCCAGCTTGCTAGCGAGTCTGACAGCAGCCACTTCATGCACTCTTCATGCTATTTGGGTTTTGGGGTAATCCTTCAGCCTCTTCTGAACGGCACAAACACCATTGAATACGGGTTAGCTCCAACTCTGTGTGCTCCGAGGCGATGAGCAGCAAATGAGGCAGTTCCGATCAGTTCATACATAGTCACATGAATGAATCAAAGTAAACTATTGAGGCAAATAGTGCATGACCAAAAAAGTATATAAGCTACCCGTTTCCCCACCATAGTTGTCTCCCCAGCATCAGCAACTCAACTTCATTCAATCAATCATCATGTACTTCGCCAAGACCCTCGCCATCGTCGCCCTCGCCGTTTTCGGTGTTGAGGCTTGCAACAACGGAGAGTTCCGCTGCGGTAACCGTGGTGGTGCCCCCGGTCCTGACGGCGCTATCTTCGTCTGCAGCAACGGCCGCTGGCAGCTCAGCTCCCAGTGCGGTGGCAAGAACTGCTGCCAGGGCGGTGGCAACAACATCCACTGTGTCTGCTAAGTAAAGTGAGTTACTTAAATTAACTTTTGAGTTCGCATTACTAACACGCCATAGCAATGGTAAACGCAAGTCGGCCTAGGCTGGGCAAGACGTGGTCATATGTACATAGCATCAGTCTGATCAATATATTTATGACTTACTCAAGTTACTTAGTACCTCGAGACTTGCTCATATGTGAAGGAAAACCTGCCGTATAAAGTCAGGATGCGTAGAGAAAGCTGCGCAAAGAGTGAACAATTGAAACGATCTTTTATTTGCTATGCTGTGTACTCTCACAATAGACTGCTTTGCAGAACAGTGACTAATCTGACCATGCATAAACCTAGATCACCTTAACTATACTATAAAAAGACGAAACAATTCGGATTCTTATACAAAATCGCCCCTACTAGCTCGCAGCTTGTCGTAGTGAAGTACAGCACCAAGCAAGACACTCGCTCCCAGTGCACTGCTATTGTTAACAACAGATAATTGAAAAACGTAGTGAAAGGGAAAAGATACTTACCAGTCCTCAGCCGAACAGTATTCTGTTGGGTTGTGGCTAATGCCCTCTCGTGTTGGCGTAAAGATCATACTCGTTGGGCAGCGCAAGTTTGTGTAGCAGCTGTCGTGACCGGCGCCACTGATCATCGGCTTCCAAAGCTGCTTGGATGAGGCTCCTGGAAGTCGGGCACACACAGCCTCGGCACTCTGCTGGACGGAAGAAATACAATCCTGGTGGAATACAACAGCCGGACTGTCAACTAGGAGCTTCCAGTCCACCATGCAGCCCTTTTCGGTCTCTTCGGCTATGGACTGAAAAGCATCCCGGCATTCTTTGACCATCTCACCAAGCACATCATTGCTGGTATGGCGCAGATCAAGAGTGAATGTTGAAGTATGCGCCATGGTATTGACCGTGCCGGGCTCGGCGTTGAAAATACCTGTTGTGGCCAGGCCGTCGTGTGCCTTGGCCACCGAATTGGCAGCGACGATCATTTTCGCAGCGACGAGCACAGAATCTTTGCGTGCATACATCGGTGTGGTGCCAGCATGGCTATCCCTGCCCTGGATGGTAATATTGAACCACTTAAAGGCTTGGACGCCTTCAACAACACCAATCTTGCGGCCTTCATCCTCTAGAATAGGACCTTGCTCAATATGTAGCTCGAAATGAGCTGCAAATGGGTTCGACGTGTAGGAAGCCGGCAACTGGCCACGGTAACCAATTCTTTCCAGCTCTTGCAACATGGTCTTGGCTTTGCCCTCGTGAGGCGTGACCTCTTCGAGGTTCCATGCGTCTTCAATGGGAATGGCACCAGCCCACACACCAGACGAAACCGCCATTTTCGGGAAACGAGCGCCTTCTTCGCTGTTGAGATGTTAGATATTTGGCTTCAAGTGTGGCTACTATCACCTACTTTGTCCAGTTTACAACACCTACACTTCCCTCAGTCTCGATATTATTTTCTACCAGAACCTGCAAGACCTCGAGACCTGCCAGTACACCTAGAATGCCGTCATAACGGCCACCAGTTGGCTGCGTGTCCAGGTGGGATCCCATCATAACGGGCGGCTTTTCAGGATTTTTGCCTGGTCTGATTGCGAACAGGTTACCCATCTCGTCAATGGATGTGCTACAGCCAAGCGATTTGGCTTTGCTGAGGAACCAATCTCGCACAGCTTTGTCAGAATCATCGAGACTCAGTCTGGCCATACCAGTCTCGGTCGAGACCCTGAAATATTATCAGTATGAAATCTCATAAACTCATTTTTATGAACTCACTTGCCATAGCGGTGGTCTGCACCATATTGACAGCTTTCATGAAGAGTTGATGCGAGCCGCTCAGCGTTGACGCTTAAGGTCGGCAGATCTGGTTCTTGCGCAGACGGCATAGCTAATTTCGTTTTGAGTAGGAAATGTATCGATGCGGTCACACACAACTTCTCAATGACTGAAGAGCAATTAAATAGTTCCGACCGGCTTTCCGCTCGCCGACGGCCGAATGTGGGGGTGGCGCGCCAACGGCCAAGACCACGGCCGACGGCGGACATTTGCACCATGATAAGCTGCCGACGGCATTCAAAACGTGGGGTAAGTCGATCGTAGAGTGTGCATAAATAGTGTGAGCAAAACGTGGAGACATGCTACTCTCATGCAAAACATGCTTATATCAAAAAATGAGAAACTCTGAAAAGGATTTTGACTCTGGCGACAATGGCGACAACGCCTCCACATCAATGGGTGCCTTTGCACAAATTGACAAGGAATCGGAACGCCGGGTGCTCTCCAAGTTTGACTGGTTTGTGATGCCGCAAATGTCCATCCTGGTATTATTCGCGTACCTGGATAGAACAAATATCGGTGAGTGAATGACTATTATGTCTTTAACCTTTTAGCGAATGGGTTAAAAGCAGGCAAACATTGACTATTCCAGTGCTGATGCTGAATTGTCAGGAAATGCACGAGTCTTCGGTTTCGAGGAAAGCACCGGCATGTCTGGCACAGATTTCAACAACATATCCATGTTTTTCTATATTCCATACATTATCTTCGAGACACCATGGGTCATGGCGGTGCGGCGCTTTGGGCCCGGTCGAGTCTTAGCTGTGGCCATTATCTGCTGGAGTGCAATCACCTTAGGCACGGGCTTTGTGCGCAGCTACAACGAGGTCATCGCATGCCGCGTCTTGCTTGGTGCTTTCGAAGCAGGATTGTTTCCAGCATTGACATTTGTCATCTCGGGAATTTACCCCGCAGTCTCTCAAGGAAAACGCATAGCCGTTCTGTACATCTCGATTGCGCTTTCCGGGGCCCTTGGTGGCCTTGTTGCGTATGGTATTCAGTCCATGGGTGAGCAGCACGGCCTCGAGGCTTGGAGATGGCTCTTCATCATAGAAGGTGCAATTTCGTTTGTCATTGGGGCGATTTGCTGGGTTAGTTTGCCAGGCTCGCCCGAGACAGCCTGGTTCTTGAACGACACAGAGAGAACCACCATGTCCCTCTTAAAAATTCGAGACCACCCCTATGAGGCTACCGATAAATTCTCGTGGAAGCAGGTCAGCCTGGCAGTTATGGACCCAATGGTGTGGCTCGCTTCTATTGCCCTATTCTGCTCTTCTATTGCCATGTTTGGCTTTAGTACCTTTTTGCCCACGCTCCTCAAGGGCATGCAGTACGTGCGACGCTTCACGATACATACTTGAGCTAACTTTATAGATATACTTCTTTACAGGCAAATTACCTCAGCATACCAGTGTATGTTTTGGCGTCTATCGGAACCGGCATAACTACGTTTGTCTCCGATCGCATCGGCCGTCGCGCAATCTGTCTCATACACTCGCCGATTTTGGTCATGGTAGGCTATGCGGTTGCCGTTGGCTCAAGTAATAGATCGGTCGGCTATTTTGGCATGTTTATTGTAGGCGCCGGTGTTTACTCATTCAACACTGTGCTTTTAACGTGAGTACAGCCCAGCATCTAGCAGTCATCATCCTCGTGAGCTAACATGCCTAGTTGGGTCTCGAACAACATTCATCCCGATTACAAGCGATCAGTTGCTATTGCTATAGTCGTCTCGATCGGCAATGCAGCAGGTTTGGCGGCTTCGCAAATTTACCCAATTGGTGATGCGCCGCGCTATATTGTAGGAAACTCAATTTCTTTAGGGTTTGAATCCTTGGCATTGGCCTGCGTGGCTCTTATCTATATGTTGTTGCGATACAGAACACGACAGAAAGAGAAGCTCCTCAGCGAAGGCGTGGAAAGCAATGGCAAAGAAGGAGACCAGAGCCTAGATTTTGATTATCTAATGTAGATAGAGAATCTTACCAAGCCATCTGTGATATAAATTTAATCCTATTTTACGATACCTTATCCCTTGAAACCCTCTTTTCTGCTGCTAAAGACGTTAGTCTGTTGTCACCCAGCGTCGGCATTTGTACGTGGGGCTCGTTGGCTCCGACCGCGGCAGCCACCTTCAGCCAGAGTCAGTTCGAAATGGCGGCATATGCAAGCTGCATCCGTAGTGTATACACCGAACCATCCATAATTATCAATGTCTCACTCGGAAGCAACGCCTTCTCCGTCGCAAATGAGTCGCAACCACGCGGCGGCGGGCAGCAGAAGGTATCGCTCAAAAGCCCAACGGCCGTGTGACCTCTGCCGGGCCCGCAAGGCACTCTGCAATATCCCAGACCCAACAAAGCCGTGCCAGTTATGCGATCGCACAGGAAGGCAGTGCACATTTCTCGCTGGAACCAAAAGCCGACCAATGCGCTCCAGCTCGGGCCGCCACTCTGCCGACCAAGGCGATGGTTTGGAGGCCCAACAATATGCTGCAACACTACCCCGGGATGTGATCGAGAACTCGGCAAGCCTCTCGCCTACCTTCGAGCAATCGATTGAAACCGGCATACCGACGCAGTGGCCCACAGATTTAGAACAACTGGGACAATCTGAAGCCTTCATGCAAGACATCCCAGACTTTTGGCCTCTAGATGCTTCTGTAATGGAAGCTGCAGATGCTACTGAAGTCAATGTTCCTAGCGAGACTTCTTTGCGTCTTGGGATACATACGACGCTCAGTAGGCATGATCGTTCGACTTCATTCATTGGCTACTCGAATGAGTCGGATCCATTTCTGTTAGAGCATTATCCGTACGATGCGACCGATGAGCTCGACTTTTTCATGGTCACATACCGCCAGCCGTCACTTCAGATTGCAGCTAGGGGCCATCCGCCAACACATTTTTTACAATCGAAACCACAAGCTGCATTACAAAGCCAAGAAGCTATGGCGAATTCTTTGGCACTGAATGATGAACGAAGCTTACTGAATGAACTTATTACTGTTGACATGGGAATCGCTTTGCTACGACTGTAAGTAATCATACTTCAATTTCAGTTACCTATCGTAACCGTGTGCTAATGTTTTAGTTACCTTCGTTTTATATTTCAAAACCTCCCAATTATTTCAACAGCACTACTCCAAGATGAAAGGGAATTCATAAGTTCCACTTCACCCGGTGTATTGGCAGGAATGTTTGCTCTTGCGTTGCCTTTCACTTCCTGGGACGAGCAGCTCTGTCTCGACAATGCTTACTCAAAACCAGATTTAAGCAAGTTGTGGCAGATCTCATACTCTTGTTTGCAGAAAGAGCTACATTTTCCAAGCCTATCTACAGTACAAATTAGTTTGCTACTGTTGAACACCACGACATTTGACCCGGTCGCAGTCGAAACTCCTTTTGCGTGGTCAATGGCTTGTTCCGTGCTTGCCATTGCGCAGTCACTCGGTCTTCATGTCGAGCCAACACATTGGAAAATCCCTGAAAGTGAAAAACGGTTGCGGCGAAGACTATGGTGGACCGTTGTTACTGAACACAGCTGGCGTGCCGTCACTCATGGGCGATCAACGATGCTGCGTGACGACGACTGTAATGTCGAGCCAGTAACGCATGCAGACTTTACAGGTATCAGCAGCCAGACGGCAGATTTTTTTGTGCATTTTTGCTCGCTTACAGCTATCACCAATGAGATTTGCCATAATTTCTAGTAAGTTGCGTTCCGATTTCCGAACAGCACATGGCTGACAGTGGCAGTACTCTTCGAGCTGTTTCCCAAGTCCAGAATCTAGCAGTGCTCATGGACAAGGCGAAGCCTCTTCAACACTCCCTCTACCTCTGGCTCGAAGCCCTACCGCCGTCTTTACGCCTTGATCAGATGCCAGACGCGATTGACGAGATTCCGGACAGCAGAGCATCTTTGCATATTGCCTATTTCACAGCGCATGTGCTACTCTTCCGTGCTCTGTTGCGCCCAATTGTTTTGCAAACTTCGAACGATCTCATCGCCGGCAACGTACTGGAGGATTCTCGTGCTTTTATCAGGAGTTTAACTACTGTGGTGCGGAGCCTGGATCTCAAATATGTTTCTGCCTTTTGGCCAGCATATGCCCGACACTGCCTTTGCTATCCTGGCTTATTTTGCTACTTGCTCTGCTTCCAGAAGCAGGCACCGCATCTGTTATCCGAAGACAGAGAATTATTCATACGCTGGCGGAATGTACTACGGGCAAAAGTAGGGTCATGGCCCCTCCTTCGTTTCGCGGTGGTCAAAGTAGATGCTGTGTTTTGGAAGAAGATGGATCACACAGGAAGGCCATACTAGTCTGCCAATTTAGGATACAGGATGAAATTTGACCACATACTTGCGCATAGCAAACAGCATTGAAATAAGCTCTGGCCTATTGCCATTAGTCAAGCATACTCTCGTGGATAAAAACAATAAAGCCTAGGCCAAGTGTACATTCAGTGTACATCACGATTGACCGTGAACAGCCACGTAAATGCCATGCGGTGAGTAGTAAACGACCAAGCTACTCAGGACGATACATGATAAGCAAAAAGGGGAAATCAAATAATCACAAGAAAAAGATAATAGAAATAATTTCACTATCAATTTTGCGTGTTTCTTGTAATAAAATCGACGGACCCAATCCATTGCTGTCTGTACCTTGGCAGGTACACGCGTTGCTCGGGGCAACCATGGCCACGCTGATTGGCTCTGCAGCAACAACGCCAAAAATATCAACTGCACCTCCCATCCTTTGCGTCTTTGATGATAATACATAGACGCGCCCGACCCGACCGAAAATTTGTTGCTGCCTCCCTTATTATGCAGCAGTTTAGCGCGTGAATTTTTGCTCTGATTTACTTTATTTGCCGATTACCTAGCATCACGCCCAGAGAAAACGTCAACAACACTGGACGCAACGCGTTCCTGGAGCTGCGCCATTGCTACAACACTAACAACATTTTTGCATCTTACCAATGGCGACTGCATCCCCAACGCCAATGGCCACCGCGCCAATCCGACGAACTTCACAACGTCAGCTCAGACGCCCTCCTTCGCGGACCACTGCAACACGCAGTGAGGCTCAGGCAGCTCTTGCTGCTCAGTCCCAGTCCCAGTCGAACCAGTACGAGGATGACAGCTCTGAGGATGAGATCCCTGTGCCCATGAAGCTTAGTGCTCTCACCAAAGCACTGCTTAATGATGGCGTCGACCAAAATGGAGCTCACAATGCCCGAGCAGCACCCTCACCTCCCCGAACCCGCCGCCAAGCAAGTGTTGCAGCATCTGGTCCTGCTGCTGCTACTCGCCGAAGCACTAGAGCTAGTAGCTCCCAACCACAGGATGCTTCGAGAAACTCCAGCCCTTCTCGCGAACCCAGCCCATCCAGGAAACGTGTGGTGCGGCTGAGCAATACCCCTCAAAGCCTCAACCAAATGGGCAGCTCAACTTCGAAACGTCGATCAACGTCCGGCTCTCAAGCTCAGTTGGCATCTAGACCTGGGCCAGGCTCTCGCCAAGATAGTGCAGATGGGGCGCAAGAGGAGCAGCAGCCAGAGGCTGATGTCAATACCCCTGCTCAGGGGCGAGTGGTACGTATTGTCACTGGCTCCTCGGGCAAAGGGAGTCGGCTTGGCTCATCTGGTCCCTCATCCGGCCGTTCCAACTTTGATCGGTCTGTTATGGACCGCCCTGCCGTGGAGACCGAGGCAGAGCACACCGAAGCCCCTGACACAGTTGCCCGTGCCGCAGCCGTCGGCAGCAGCAGTGTGTCCCGCTACCCTTCCACGAGAAGCAGAGAAGACAATCCCAACCTTCAGAGTTCGATGCGTGTGAAACGTGTTGGTAAGCTGTCCGGTAGCTTTCTGAGCGGACCTGCACGCCGCGGCCGTCGCCGGCAAAGCGAGGAGGAGGGAGGATTTGGCGAAATGGGATCGCAAGAACCTGAGAGCCAAGCCCAAGTGGACGCTGGGCAGTATCCCGACTTCAATTCTGGCAGCCCTGTCAGTGGAAGTGCTGTTCGCGGAACCCACCGCCGAATTGGCCCCAAAGTTGAGATTCGTGCCGATTCGGCCAAGGCGTCACCCCAGCCCCAAGAGAATCGTGATGCCCGCGATGCTGAACCCTCCCGTATAGGAGACATCGGTCATCTTCTGTCCGTCGGTCGTCTGCAGATGCCTCCGACCAACGATAAGGAGAACGAGATGCCATTCAACCAGAAATGGGGCAAGTCATCCATCGGCCATGACAAGCCTGCTAATGCACCTGGCCGCATTGATGTTGCCATTGACAAGGCCGCCTCCCCCGACCGCAAACCTCTGACTGCGATTGCTCGCAATACCACACCCCATCGAGTGGCCCCTGCACCACCACCCAAGATGTCTGTCCTCGAGGCTGCCACATCTACAGCAGGTGCCGCGGTGACCACCCAGACGAAGCAGCGCCGCAACATTCTAAAGGTTAATAACAAAGTATATACCCGCCTTGAATGTCTTGGGCGCGGCGGTAGTGGAAAGGTCTATCGTGTGATGGCCGAGAATGGAACGCTGATGGCACTGAAGCGTGTCTCGCTGGAAAATGCGGATGAATCGACTATCAACGGCTACCTGGGCGAGATTGATCTGCTCAAGAAGCTCACTGGCGTTGAGCGTGTTGTCAATCTATTTGACTCGGAAATGAATCAGGAAAAGCAAATGCTGAGTTTGGTCATGGAAATGGGCGAGAGGGCTCTGGACAAGGTCCTGCAGAACCACCAGTCTGCGGAGTCTGCCCGACTCGACCCTGTCTTCATTCGCTTCTACTGGAAGGAGATGTTGGAATGTGTGCAAGCCGTTCACAACCACGACATTGTTCACTCCGACTTGAAGCCCGCCAACTTTGTTCTTGTGCAGGGTCGCCTGAAGCTCATCGATTTCGGTATTGCCAATGCCATTCAGACCGACGAGACTGTCAATGTCCACCGCGAGACGCAGATCGGCACGCCCAACTACATGTCGCCCGAGTCCCTCATGGATTCGAACAGCGCTCGTGGCCCTCGTGTCCCCGGCCGCCCCAAGCTGATGAAGCTTGGTAAGCCTAGTGATATCTGGTCCCTTGGCTGCATTCTCTACCAAATGGTTTACGGCGTGCCACCCTTTGGACACATCGTTAACCAAATGGCACGTTGCCAGGCTATTATTAACTGGGACCACACAATCGAGTTTCCCACGCGTGCTACTGGTGGCTTCCTCGTGCCTCCATCTTTGATTCGCACCATGAGACGCTGCTTGATTCGCGACCAGCATATGCGTCCTACGTGCGAAGAACTTCTTCATTATTCCGACCCTTTCCTCTACCCCGCCGAAATTAGCGAAAAGGCTCTACCTATCGACGAAGAGCTGCTCGGCCGCATCATCCAAAGCGTTGCCACGCGCTGCCGGGATCGCATGCCCACCGAAGCGGAAGCCTCCAACGTCTGGCCACAAGCATACTGGGCCAGCATTCGCAAAGCCATGATTGGAAAAATGTAACAAGATACCAGCAACTACAAACCTCGAGATTGAACGAATTGGAACTATAATTATTACTGGGAGTTTTTTATGATGTTGGGCTTCTTTTCACTGTGGTGGAATTTTGTATATTTTCGTTTTCCGCACGCGTTTAGCACGGCGGTCATGTTCAGCTTGGAGTTGGGCGCTTTTCTTCTTTTTTTAATTGCGCTCGTTTATACTATACCATTGCTTTTGGCGATGATTTTTGCACAAATGACAAAAAACTGTTTCTCGGTCTATATATCACATAGATAGAATGGCAAACATTCTTTCTTCTGATGCTTGAAATTGTTATACATTCAAGTCTAAAGACCTGGTCTATATGGTACAGTCGGTGATTACCGGATACACGACACGCTATTCCTTCCTGCTCATTGGCTCTCAATATCCTCCGCCGTCTTAATTGTCAAATCGGATATTCTGAGAATGGTATATCGATGCTTGCTCGTGGCTCGGCGTGCCCGGCGCGACCTCCTCTTCTTCTTGATCTTCATGCGCAGGGGTTCCGATTCGGTTCCCAGCACTGTTGCGCGACACTCAAAGACGTTCTCGTCAATGTGCGGCGCGCCCTTCATGGTGTAATCACGGCTACCGAGAACACTGGCGCGGTTCAGGCGCAAGATATCACCTGGGAGAACGCCAGGCATGCGGAACGGTAAACGAATCTGATCGCCCTCTTGGACCAGGTAGGGGAAGCCGTGGATATGGACGGTGATGTAGTGACCGGGCTGGGCGGCCAGGAAAGGGAGAAGGTTCTTGACCGACTCGTCAATCGGCTTCGGTGGTGGTGAAGGATGGCTCTTCTTGAGGGCGATAGGCCGAGCCTGGTTTTCGCTCGGGTTGGTTGCATTCTTGACGTGCTTCGTGGAAAGCGACTCGAGGATCGGGGGTGTAGTGCTGAAGGCCCGCGCCGACGAGACGATTGAGGTGGCAGGCTTGGTGAACAGACGCTGCGAAGGGGCCCGAAGCTCCAGAACGGAGCGGAGGAGTGCTCTGCTCATTGTGATAATGTGCTGCCCCGACTTGGCGATGCGCTGCACCGAGACTTGTGACCGGGTCGTTTGGATACACACGCGAGCTAAAAAGTTATAGGGACAATTGCTAGCTTGTTGCAGGCAGAGCGCAGCTCCGGCGGATTAGTGTAGCTCCGGGTTCCGGGTCTCCCAGCGAATTTTTGGCGCTCCCTAGCCACCGACTTTGACATGGGTGGGGCCACCCGCCACAGTACCTCCAACTTTTTTTTTTGTCGCTAACTCTCCACTCTGAATTTTCAGAAAAGTTCAAGCGGCGGCGCTCAACTACGATTGACGATAATACTATCCGCTTAATACCGACAACATGGTGCGTTATTACTCTCTGTATGGAGCGAGAGCAAAATGCTAATGCCCAAATAGCCTCAGAATGAGTACATGGAGAGATGGCGCAAGCTACACGGCCGCCGTCTCGACCACGAGGAGCGTCTGCGCAAGAAGACAGCGCGTGAGGGACACAAGGCCTCGCAGGATGCCCAGAATCTGCGTGGTCTCCGTGCCAAGCTGTACCAGAAGAAGCGCCACCACGAGAAGATCCAGATGAAGAAGCAGATCAAGGCTCACGAAGAGCGCAACGTCAAGACCGCCGACGAAAAGGAGCCCTCGACGCCCATGCCCGCCTACCTGCTTGACCGAACGAACCCGCAAAACGCCAAGGCCCTCAGCAGCGCCATCAAGAACAAGCGTGCCGAGAAGGCGGCCAAATTCAGCGTGCCCCTGCCCAAGGTTCGCGGCATCAGCGAGGAGGAGATGTTCAAGGTCGTCAAGACCGGCAAGAAAATTCAGCAGCGTGCCTGGAAGCGCATGGTCACCAAGCCCACCTTTGTCGGCCCCGACTTTACACGTCGCAACCCCAAGTTTGAGCGCTTCATCCGCCCCATGGGTCTCCGCTACAAGAAGGCCAACGTCACGCATCCTGAGCTGGGTGTCACCGTGCAGCTTCCCATCATCTCCGTCAAGAAGAATCCCCAGAACCCCATGTACACTCAGCTGGGTGTTCTGACCAAGGGTACCGTCATCGAGGTCAACGTGAGCGAGCTGGGTCTTGTTACTGCTGGTGGCAAGGTTGTCTGGGGTCGCTACGCCCAGGTGACCAACAACCCTGAGAACGAGGGCTGCATCAACAGTGTCCTGCTGGTATAAACTGCAAACCTCATAAAAGTCGTGTTGGTCGGATATAGGATGAATATTTTTGATTGCATGTACAGGCGTTTGGGTGTTTGCTTCGGCTGATTTAGAGAGCTAGAGCTCCACAGGCCATGGTATGACCAATAGATGTTAAAATACTAGTAAAATCTACCAAATTGCGAAAAACCACATATCTGCATCTGCTTTGACTGGTCCCGTCAAAAGAGCCACTTACTAGCGTACGGCGTGGCCGGCCAGAAAAAGGTCCCTGAATCAAGCGCAACAAGAAAAATAGAAAAGTTACCAAAATCGGCACATGAGGCGGGGCAGGTGAGGTGGGGTCCAGCCAGCGCCTCCCAGGCGGTGACTTGGATAAATTATTTTCTGCCCGCAAACATAGCATCCTGCATCAACACCCCGCTGCTGCACTGTTGTGTCCGTTGAAAGTTTCTCCTCTGGACGTTGTGCTTCTTTTTCTGTTCCAATCACTTATACCCAATTTCTCTGATTTCGTATTCTAAAATCGCGAAAATGAGCACCGACAAGATGGAGGTTGAGCTCGCCGAGCAGAACCTGAAGACCATGGAGCACAGCGAGCAACACTACTTCAAGAGGTATGCCACCTTTGGCCCTGGAGTTTATGAATTTATGCTAACATATGCTGCAGCTACGACCACCATGGTACGACTTACTACTAAACTCATCTGCTGCGATTTACTGACCACTTTGCGCAAACAGGCATCCACGAGGAAATGCTGGTATGTAGCCCAACCTCTGTGCGACAATAACACATCTGACCATCCATGCAGAAGGACGAAGTTCGCACCCGATCCTATATGAACTCCATCATGCAGAACAAGCACCTGTTCAAGGACAAGGTCGTTCTGGATGTTGGCTGCGGTACCGCCATTCTCTCCATGTGAGCCTCTCCGAGCTGTACAAGTGTCGCATCGCATACTAACCTGCGCAGGTTCGCTGCCAAGGCTGGCGCCAAGCACGTTATTGGTGTTGACATGTCGACCATTATCTTCAAGGCCCGTGAGATTGTCGAGGCCAACGGTCTGTCCGACAAGATTACCCTCATCCAGGGTAAGATGGAGGAGATTAAGCTGCCATTCCCCAAGGTCGACATCATCATCTCTGAGTGGATGGGTTACTTCCTGCTCTACGAATCCATGCTCGACACCGTCCTCTACGCTCGTGATACCTACCTCGAGAAGGACGGTCTCATCTTCCCCGACAAGGCCACCATCTTCTTCGCTGGTATTGAGGATGGCGACTACAAGGAGGAGAAGATTGGATGTAAGTATTCTCTGCTCACCAAACACACCAACTCTCACTGACCGAACAGTCTGGGACAACGTTTACGGCTTCGATTATACCGCCATGAAGAAGACGGCCCTCTCCGAGCCCCTCGTCGACACCGTCGATGTCAAGACCGTCGTCACCGACCCCACCGCCGTTCTTACCCTGGATCTTTATACCTGCACCGTCGCCGATCTTGCCTTCGAGTCTGCCTTCAACCTCAGCGTCAAGCGCGACGACTTCATCCACGCCCTCGTCTCGTGGTTCGACATTGACTTCACTGCTTGCCACAAGCCCATTCGCTTCTCCACTGGCCCTCACACCAAGTACACCCACTGGAAGCAGACCGTCTTCTACCTCAAGGACGTCCTCACCGCCCAGGAGGGCGAGGAGATTCAGTGCAACGTCAAGGTCAAGCCCAACGAGAAGAACCGCCGCGACCTGGACATTGACCTCGCCTACAACTTCCAGAGCAGCGACAGCAACCGCTCTGTCCAGGGTATTTGCGACTACCGCATGAGCTAAGCGATTCGAGCATGACTTTGGTTTTATGACAAAAAAATATATGCATTTCCGGTTAAAAATGAAAGATTCTTATATTGTTGCGACCCCGTTCCAAATAGGTTGGAATGGCCGTGGCTCGCAGCAAGGGAAACGTCAAGGGTAAAAACTAGAGGCGCATGGATGATGATTTTTATTATTTACATCTTGTTGGGACGGATGTGAGCGCAGAAAGCTGCAGATTATTTGTGGTAGGAATTTAGAGTATGCCTCTGCCTAAATATGCAATTTCCAATCTTGCGTAATTTACAATTCATTTCGTCATGTACTCGTCTCAAACGTAGTCTCCCCAAATCTCTGCAATGCTTTGGCTGAGACTCTTGCTAAACTTCTTTTTGCCTACCAAATGGCTAAGTTCTGCAAAGACCATATCTGCCTTTCGCTTTCTGCCCACCTCTCCTGGGCCGCAGCGTCGGTACGCATCAACAAACTGGTATGGCGTCTTCCATTTCCTCTGTATTTCGAGCGCGCGTTCACCCGTCACACGCCGTGTTGTCATGAGCATCTTGAGATATACATCCTTGAGCGTCATTGTTTCTGACTTGGAAGCCAGTGACGCAAATGCGGAATAGGTGATATAGTAGTCGACCTCTGGCTCCGTTTCCCGCAGGTGTGTAAGGAGCGGCATGTAATTCTGTGCCGTGAGGACCTTGGTCGGAATTATGTGCAGCGCCTTTTGTTCATATTTCGATTTGAGCATTTGCGTCATGCGCGCCAGATATTTGATTGTATCGTCCATTTTCGCCGTGCGCTTCACAAAATATCCGTTGACGACTTGTGTCGATGCAATGGCCGACTGCACGGCCTCTTCGTATCGGCTGTACGAGGCAGCGTCCATAGCAATCTCCTCGATAATGTACACGACGCGCGTGGCGCCGGATCGCTTCAGCCGAAATTTTTGCTCGTGGAACCGGCCGTCTTTGATACTGCCTATCAGGTCATCTAGTCGCTTCCTCTCCACGATCCAATCAAGGACTATTTCGTCACCTTCAGCACCGTGGCGCGCCAGCAGCGATGAGTCGTTGCACTTGGCAATCCACTGAGCGTCGCCGACTTCCAAGTTGCGCATCATGGCTTTGACGCCTTGCTTGGCGAGCTCTTCCTGCATGTAATCACGATCCGTCTTGGCTCGCACCTCGCGTACATCAAGCAGCAAGTGTACTGTAAAAGAGCCGGGTGCTAGACGTATGGGCGAAAACTCGGGAATAGAACTGTCGTCTGTCTGCGGGCTGTCCGCCACAGTTTCGCGGACAAGTCGTTGCGCCTCCGAAATGGTTGCTAGTTCCGGCGAAAGTGATGGCGTTCGCTCTGGAGGCGCAGGTAGATGCGGCACGTTCCTTGTGATACCATTTACTGATGCTTCGGGCTGCATCCCGTTTGCCCGCTTGATGCGTTTTGCCACCTCCCAGCCTTCATCGGTGAGTGCATAGCGACGAAGGGGCCGTCCGCGCTCATAGACCATCTCCTTTTGCAGCAAAGTCTTCATTGAGCTCCATGCTGTGTAAAATTTGGTTGGATCGCTAGGTGCGCTAAACGATGCATCGCAGTGCGGCTGTGCGATTTCGATAAGCTCCGTCTTGGTGAGACCGTTCGAGTCGTCCTCCGACAGAGTGGCAAGGCCGAGAATCAGAGCATAGGGACCGGAGCGAAGCGTTGGCACATAGGCTTTTGGTTGGCGCTTCTTCTTAGGTTTGCTGCTTTCCTCCGCCGCTTCGCCTTCCACCTCTTGCTGGCGCTGCTTTCTCATTCGTGGATGCTCAGGCATCGGCAGACCATTTTCTTGGCAATGCTTCTTAAGGGTATCCTCCAGCCGCTCACATAGTTTCGGACCAAAGCCTTTCAGCTGCTGGAGCTCGGCAGGGTGCTGGAACGCCAGGGGACATGCTTTCAAAGCATCGTAAGCGCGCTTATATGTTGTGATTCCTTTGGAGTTGCGCTCCCGAGCGAGATCTAGCCATTCCTTCACCCAGCCGAGGAGTTGTGGATTCGCACAGTCCTCATCCATGATTTCGGCTTTGGATTTTCCTCATCCGTTTCGGATTCATATTCTGTCAAAGCTCGCAAGTGTGAAGAAAAACGGCCTTTTCTCGTCGAGTTGTGCACAGTGGCCAGCGCGATGGTGTGGACGCGTGTGGGCCCTTCCGTGGCGCCAGATAGACACGGGTGCACGTGAACTCATGCCAGTTTGGGCCAGTGTTGCTTGCCAAAGGGTCAATCTTTGGTAGTTGTAAAGTATATCTGAGTACGCTCTCAATACCTATTCCCCTTGAATTATACATATTCCAACTATTTTGAAAGCGCTGTACTGACTCATCGCGCCGAGGGAGGATGGCCTCATCACTTGAACTGGTATAGTGGACTTAGCGTCGGCGTTCTGATGTAGGTAGGTGTTCACTTGTTACTACAGTAAATGGGAGGATGCCATTTAAATTTCCGTCTAATTTTATGCATAAATTATTGCTTCAGCTTGCTAGCAACAATTTTCTCGACAATTTTCTCCAGCAAAGGAATGGACTCGCCATCACCAGAGCCGAGGATGCCAGCCAGCGATTTCTCGGCGTATTTCGCCATCATATCAACCTCGATGTTAACACTGTCGCCAGCAGCCTTTTTGCTCAGCACCACCTTTTCTTGAGAGTAGGAGATCAGCATAATCTGGAACCACCCCTCTTTGTCATTGACCTGGGTGACGGTCAAGCTGGTACCGTCGATGGCGATGAAACCCTTATAAACAATGTAGCGCAGCATGTCGCGGTTCTTGGGCTGGAAGCGGAAAGTAATAGCGTTGCCGTCCTGCTCGGCGAGCAAAATCACAGCAATGGTATCGACATGGCCTTGCACAAAGTGGCCGCCCATGCGAGTGTCCGCGCGAACGGCGGGCTCCAGGTTGACACGGCTATTCTCGGACAGTCCGCCAAGATTGGTAATGCGCAGGGTCTCGGGCGCAACTCCGACGTTGAAGTGGTCGTCTTTGAACGAGGTTACGGTCAAACAGACACCGTTCACGGCAATAGAGTCACCATCGCGGCAGTCTTTGAGAAGAGAAGAACCAGGCGCAATAGTGATGGTCATCTCAGCACTCCCAGTGCTGGCATCTCTATCCAGGCGTGTGATAACTAGACCCGAGTTAGTCATGCCCAAATAATGCCTGTACATGAGGGGTCATACCGCCGATATCTTCAACAATGCCAGTGAACATGATGGCGGCTGGCGGAATTTGATATTTACAATGCGAATATGAGCAGCAGGTCAGACAGCAGAATTCTTTGACAATTTATGTAATTTTTGCCTCGGTCCGGTCGGCTTGTTGGAGTGAGATGGTTGAAAGAAGCCCCGCGACCGTTTTGGTACAGGTCCGCTTATCGATTAGCACCAGCCAAAATTTTTAGCCCAATGCTCTAACTGAGGGGACCAAAGCGAGCTCGATTCCCTTTCTTTTGAGCAACACATTTTCTCTTCACGAAAAGCATATTTTTCTTCAGGATGGCGCCAAGTCGACCCGAAAAGAAGGAAAAGGCCGATGCGGGCTCGCTTCTAGACGACGCGGAGACCCTTTTCGAAGTCGGCAACATTGAAGAAGCTATCGGCATCGCTGACAAGGCCCTCGAGACGACTGGCGCGGGCGGCGATTTTGAGCTCCGGGCGGTGAACCTCCTGGCTCTGCTGCATATTGAGGATGGCGATGTCGAAGAGGCTCGCTCGTTTTTTGAACGCGCCGCCAGCATCGACAAGGACGGCGACATGGACGAAAAGGTCGGCGGCGGCCCCGAAAAGTTTCTGTTCCTCGCCGAGCTTAGTGAAGAGGGCGGCCAGGACACCGTCAAGTGGTTCGACCGCGGTGCCACGGCGCTTCGCAAGCAGATTCAGACCCTCGATGCCATTACCAACAAGACGCCCGAGCAGCAGGCATCGTACGAAGATAGGCAAAAGAAGCTGGGCGGTGTGCTCTGTGCAGTCGCCGAGGTGTACATGACAGACCTGTCCTGGGAAGACGATGCCGAGCAGCGCTGCGAGACGCTCATCACAGAGGCCATGATGATTGCGCCGGGCTCTTCCGAGACGTGGCAGACCGTGGCCAACGTGCGCATCTCACAGGAGCGCAACGACGAGGCCCGCACCGCCCTCAAGCGCAGCCTGGAGCTGTGGCAGGACCTTGCGCCCGAGGACCCCGCCGTGCCCGATTTCCCGACTCGTATCGCCCTGGCCCGTCTGCTTCTCGAGACTGAGATGATGGAGGACGCGCTTTCGGTTCTGGAAAGACTGGTAACCGACGACGACGAGAGTGTCGAGGCTTGGTACCTCGGCGGCTGGGCGCTGTACCTGGCCGGCGAAAAGTTCCGCGACGCCAAGGGCAGCACAAACGGTGCCGAGGCTTCAGAGGATCTCATCAACACCTGGAAGTCTTCCCGGCGCTGGCTGGCCCAGTGCCTAAAACTTTTTGATGTACAGGAGTACGAGGATGAGAGACTGGGCGAGCACGCCGTCGAGCTGGTGCTCAACATCAACAAGGAAATCGGAGAGCCTGAGGAGGGCGAGGATGAGTGGGATGTCGCTAGCGATGATGATGAAGACGAGGAAGAGGACGAGGAAATGGAGGGTTGAAATGCCGTGGAATATTGGACATAAAATGAGGGTTTCGGATACACAAAAGGGAAAGCAGGACTTGATTGCGCATTTAGACGGCGTTGAGGCAGCCTCTCATGACGATAACATACTTGGCTTTAATGATAGGCACGAATATAGAGGTCAAAGACCATATTAAGCTTGATTCGCACGAGACTTGCTGCAATATTTGCATAGGATGTAGATGCTTTTGGCTTGAATTTTACGATTTTTTCTAATTTGGGTCTTAATCTATGCTGCCTCTACAGCGAGCTTGTCCATCTCCTCCACGGGAGCATCCTCATCCTCATCGCCCTCATCAACCTTGCCAACCAGGCCACGCTCCCAGAGCTGACGGCCAGTGAGCTTGACGGGCTCCTTGATCTTGGCCTTTTTAAGCTCCGCCAGTCTCTCCTCCTCCTCACGCACGCGCTCCTCCTCCATCTCCTTGAGGAAGCCCTCGCGCCACTTGAGGAACGTCTCTGGGTTTACAGGCGTGCCCTGAAATTTCTTATTCTCCTCGCGCTCGGCGGCCGCGCGGCGCTCCTCCTCGGCCTGGGCGACGGCGTCCTTGCGCTCCTGCACCAGCTGCTCGGCGGCGTCCTTGAGGGCCGAGACAATGGTGAAGATCATTGCCATGCCAATGTTTTCTTGGATCGTCTCCTCGACGCTGGCGAGCAGATGCTCGCGGTCGTCGCCAGTGTCAAAGTACTCGGTTACGCCGCCGTCGGTCGCGGCCAAGATCTCGAGGTTGGGCGCAACGTCTGGATACTCGTCCGGATAGCGGACCGAGAGGAGGAATTTCGGGGGCTCCTCATCCTCGGGAAAGTCGGGTATATCTAGCGCGATGGATATTCTGAATTCTGTCTCCGAGACATCTGCGCCGTGTTAGGATGCGCTCTTCAAGTGAGGGGCAAAGTCGTGGTATGCGCGCACCTGTGATTTCCTCTGGAAAAATGGAGTCGAGCACTTCACGCTCCTCAACCTGCTCTTCGCGGCCCATGATGCAGAACGTTACAGCCCAAGCAGCAATTGTCTCTTCAAACTGTCAAAGATTGCCCCTCTATCGCAAGGCCTGAAGTGGGTAGGTATTAGCGTTGTGCCAGAACCAGTGCTTCAGCACAGTGCGTATGGGCTTAATCTACAGTACAGTTTCCACCATAGCACAGTATTTGGCAGCTTGGCAGCTAATTCTACTTCTAGGTACGCTACGCCAGTCCGAAAATTGTAATTGTATGTACTTGATATGGTACCCAGATACGGAAAGTCGTATATTTATTTTGCTGCCCTATCTACACTTTCATCGTCCCTTTTTCACAACACAACTTTGACACAGCAGCAGCAACCCGGAGATACATCACTTAGAATGACAGAAACGTTCTTTTGGAACCATGGCACAACTGAGTTGATTATACTTTTACTACAACACTGCATCTCTGTTCGCGACATTCTGTGTCTCCCTGTGAATGGAGCGGGCACCGCCGTCTGCCCGATTCGCATGAGTTGAAAGCTGCACGAGCTCTTTGCCATTTTAGTAGAACCGTCCAGGTTTCGATGTACCACATGGATCTGTCTGGACATCCTCACGATATTCAACTCCCTAATGAGGGTGGTGAGTTTCCTGAAAAACCAGAGCGCATGGCAGAATGGCAGGCCCGTGTAGATGTGGCCGTCTATCGCTCCTTGATCATAAGTGCTAGTCTAAGCGGTCAATATCTCAGGCTTTTCTTTGACGCCATGTCCGCGCCACCGCCGGACACAGACTGGGAATCGACGTCTCGTTACCTGTCCCAATATGTTGTTTACAAGCCCAGGTCGAATGTTGCCGGCGGTGAGGAAGTCTTTGGCAGCCTAGCCGCATGGCTTTGGACCATATACCGTCTGAACACAAAAATAAGGATGATTTCGCAGCACGATTCAAAGAGGGAGCTGAATACGACAGGGGCAGCTACTGCAACTGGACCAAATATCAGGCGGGAGAGGTGGAAGAGGCACACAGCTGCCAAATACGCCTTTCAGTTCTGGTCGATGGTGTTGGAAGCGCTCATTCTGACGTGCACTGGGTCGCCTGGAGCTTGATGCAACTATTCTGAGTTTCTGGAAACATATGTCTCTTCACCAGGGGCACATACTCTGGCAATTCTTATACTCAAAGCGACAACAAAGAAAACACAGTACCTCTTGTGTTATTCTACACTTTCCAAGTCGAGACATTTACCATGCGGGAGATTCCGAACTGGGACGAAGAGCCAAGTATTGCCATGTTCGGCCCTAAACGCCAGAACCTAGGCTATTGGGGACAATTTCACTGCCCGTGGGGAGACTGTGAAAATGTACTGGGATCAGTCGACCTGGACTATGAGTACGAAATGGTAGATCATGAACACAACGTCTTTGATTTACCGCCGCTTGCGATCAAATTCTTTGAGTTTTTCTTGCAGAAATACTTGAAGCTTGGAATTATGCCAGGGTCTATTCAGATGGCGAGTCCATCTGGCCCCTATGCTGACTTCATCCGCAGCATTGCTATTTTTGCTCACGATGATGTAGACGGGCGGGTCAAGTCGAATCCAAGTCGATACCCAGAGCTAGAGCTTGACGACATACTCGACGGAACGGAGCTGCTGAGTCGGCAGCATCCGCCGCTGCTGCGTCGAAGAGTAGATTACGATGATGCTTGGTAGAGCATAGTAAACTATACGTTTGAAGAGATCATTGAAATGCTAGATATTTGGAAGGAAACAAAACACCTTATTTTCTTCTGTTTCCTTCTTTCTGCATTTTTCTTGCCAGTCACTTTCGCAGTTTTGATTATAGTAATGACTTTTACTCTGAAGTCATTTCTTAATTCCTTTTATAGATTGTTGTTCTACAGAATTACCCTTTTCCTCGTTTTTCAATTATACAGACCTTTTGAAAGCCTACAGGGCATTACAGTGACTGAGATCTCTGATACAGCGCATTTAGTGGCGCGGGGTTGGGGAGACCCGTTTAGGCTTAGCGGCCCCTCACCGCCTGGCAGATTGGCAAAATTTTTGGAAAGCGGCTGCTTGGGACGCCAGTAACTTTTTTGGTGTAGAGGCTAGATCCGCTGTAAAAAAGTCCATTTTGCTACGACAGTTCTGCTCTTCTCGCAACAATCCGCCAGAAAAGCAATATATCAGAAAATGGCCACCAAATCTGCCGCCGTGGGTAGCAAGAGAAAGGCCACCACGGGAGAAAAGGGAAAGTCTAGCGCCATGGCCAAGAAGGCTCGACTTGACGGCAACAAAAAGGCTGCACCTGTTGATGAGGACTCGGACGACTCTGAAGACTTTTCCGATTCGGACGATGGCGGTGTTCAGCTCGACAATAAGAAGGAGGCTAAGCCATCAGTCAAGGGCTACCAGAAGACTTTTGAGCCAGGTATGTTGGATACAATGGATCGCATTGAGAGATTCCGCTTACAGATTACCCAGGTCAAACCTCTCGCGAATCGCACGCCAAACAGAAGCAGCTTGCTGCCGACCGCAAGGCCGCCAAACCCCTCGCCGAGGAAGTCCAGCGCACGAAGAAAATTTGGGAGAGACTGCGCCGAAAGTCCCATGTTCCCAAGGAGGAGCGCCAGCAGCTTGTCGCCGAGCTCTTCACCATCATCACCGGCCGCATGAAGGACTTTGTTCTGAAGCACGATGCTGTCCGCGCCGTCCAAACCGCCATCAAGTATGCCACCGCCGAGCAGCGCAAGCAGATTGCGCGAGAGCTTGAGGGCAGCTTTGCGCAGCTTGCTGAGAGCCGCTACGCCAAGTTTTTCATCGGCAAACTCCTCGTGCAAAACGATGACGAGATCCGCGACCTCATCATTCCCAACTTTTACGGTCGTGTTCGCAAATTGATTAACCACGCCGAGGCTTCCTGGATCTTGGACGATATCTACCGCACCGTTGCAACCAAACAGCAAAAGGCCTACCTCCTTCGCGAGTGGTACGGTCCGGAATTTAGCCTCAAAGAGCTCACCAAGGACAAGGCTGTAACTTCCGACCTCAAGGAGATCCTTGCCGACACCCCTAGCAAGCGCGGCCCCATCATGAAGTCGCTGCTCGAAATGATCAACACACTGGTGCAGAAGCGCATGACCGGCTTTACCATGCTCCACGACGCCATGCTCCAATACTACCTGGCCACGGAGCCTGGTTCGGAGGAGTTTACAGAATTCATGGAGCTTATTAAGGGTGACGAGACTGGCGACTTAATGAAGAACTTGGCTTTTACTCGCTCAGGCTCGCGGCTCGTCTGCTTGCTGTTCGCCTACGGCACCGCCAAAGACAGAAAGCAGCTGCTCAAGACTTACAAGGATACTTTTATGGCAATGGCCGGCGACCAATATGCCCATCTGGTTATTCTCACCGCATACGACGTCATTGACGATACTAAATTGACCGCAAAATCTATTTTCCCGGAATTGGTTGGCGAGAAGACTGAGGAAGTCGTTGACAACATTGTCGGAGCCGTCAACAACCCATACGCTAGACTGGCTTTCATGTACCTCTTTGAGGGCATGTCCAAGTCACTCTTCCCTCCTGGTTCCACATTCGCCCAGGAACTTCTCACGGAAGTACACGGGATCCGCAAGACTACGAGTAAAAAGGACGAGGATGCCCGTCGCTCAGAACTGATCGCGACTCTCATCCCCCATCTTCTCGAAGCTATTGCCACCGCGCCATCAGATCTCATGTCTACGGCGTTTGGCTGCCAATTCATTGCCGACATTCTTTTGTTCAACGCGGGTGACAAGACGGCTGCCCTAGAGGCCGTCGCTCAGGCTGCCAAGGGTAATCCCAATGAAGAGGCTCCCGAGGATGAGATCCAGCCCCCGACTCATGTCTCCAAGACGCCATTCGGCGGTCGTATGCTCAAGTCTATCATCCAGGGCGGTCGCTTCGATAAGGAAGCTGGCAAGATTATCCCGTTGGAGCCTGCCCTGGGTTTTTCCAATATCCTCTACCCAGTCATCTCGGACTACATTGTGGACTGGGCGACAGGTCCCAGCTCCTTTGTGGTGGTAGCCCTACTTGAGGCTGGCGACTTCAGTGACGCTGAGGCTGTGAGAAAGACGCTCAAGAAGAACAAGAAGGTTCTGGACAAGGCGGCTAAGGAGCAGACCCCCGAGCAGAAGGCCGCCCAGGAGGCCAGAGAGCAGGCGGCGGAGGCAGACAAGGCCGCAGGTAAGAAGAAGGCTGCCAGCAAAAAGAAGCTTGAGCCCGCAGTAGGAAACAGTGGCAGCAAGCTGTTGCTGGAGAAGCTGTAAGGAAAGGGGTGTCATGAAACGCGAATGTGGCTGTGTTGCTTCTAGCGGTTAGACTCATTGTGTATTAAATGGAAAAGTATAGGCGTCCTTGATAGGAAGTTTGGTTTCATCTGCATTATTCTCAGTACATCAATTCATATATTCTTGTCTCTCTCTATTTGTCTAGATTGCTACACAATGTGAGGTTACACAACATGGGCGGCTGACCGTAATAGGCTGCTACCGGCTCAGCGTCACATCTGCATCTGCGCCTTCAATAAGGTGGTGTATGTCGAGAGGCCTTCGTCAACCTGTGTCTTTTATCTGATGGCCGTAACTCGGTGCCTTTTCCAGGCTGCATAATGGATGGGCGGGTTGTCCCATTTGCCTACTGCAAGCCACAGCCTGCGATGCTTGCCTCTGTGCCACGTCGGTGTGCCACCCTGCATGCTGTAACCGCCCAAGGCGCCAGAGGTCGTCCATTACGGGACGGCGACTTCTTGTTTCATCGTCATCCACGGCGGCGGTGCAGAGAAAGGTTGGCGGCCCAGAGCCTGCGACTGCGCTCGAAATAAAAAACCTACGTCAAGGTGCGTCTCTGGTCTCAACTCAAGGCGCGCTCGGGAGAGGTCCTTCATGGCGCCTATGATTTCGCAGCGGCTCCCGAAAATAGACGGCCTCATCGCGCAGCAGGCTCGAAGAGGGCGGTGGCGAGCGTGACGTGCAGGTGGTGTTGGTCTTGGACGTGTGCGACCCGTTCCATGTGGTAGCCCTGCGGCACGGCTGCGAGGATTTTCTTGCAGGAATACATGTCGATTGATTGTAGCCCACGTGCATAATACCGCACACATGGAATACTTCCGTCTCTTTTGCGCAGTTGATGATGTGCATTGACCAAGCGGGTAGACTGCCATACAGTTGGGCGAGCGCTTATTCGATATGTGCGATGGTATTTTAACATTCTGGTACCTTTTTTTACTTTCTCTGAGATTCTTTTCTTCCTTTCAACAGTCATAGCCAATAGAAGAAATGCTGTTCTTTACATGATGCCTAGCATGTGAAGACAATAGGAAAAGCAGACTTGTCTCTCTGCCACACTCCCCACAGCCACTTACACGATCTCACCGTTCGCTCACTTTTGTGCGTTTCGTGCTACACAGCCCAGCAATCAAGCGAGACTGCCCAGCCCCGCAGTTTCAAAACGAAAGAATGGAAGAAGCGAACGCAAAGGGTTTCGCTGTCTGCCCGACAAACACCCAGTGGTATCGCTGCTCCAACGGCTTCGTTGGCTGCTGCTCAGTCGATCCTTGCAACCTCTCCATTTGCCCCGGCGAGTTGGAGGCTAATATCCCAACGACACTATCATCGCTTTTGAGCCTGATCATGTCTTCAAACCGTACGCAGCCGCCCATCTCTGCTACTGTTTCCACCGGCGATGCCAACAGCACGGATGCTCCCGACTCCGCGAGCTCGACTTCTTCTGATCGTGCCTCGCCATCGTCTTCGTCACCGCCGCCGCCATCCAGAACAACCCCGTCCAAAACCGACTCCGGTGTCACGCATACCATCCCTAATGATTCCACCGTTACAGTGACGAGGCATACCACCATAACCCGGGAGCTGCCCACCACCACAACGGACTCTGGCTTGTCTTTCACCACCAAGGCTGCAGACAGCTCTACGGCATCTTCGACCGAGGCTCAGCAGCCGACCCAGACTCCAGCAGAAAACGGCACCAGCATCGACCAGCCGGGCACTGGCGTCAATACGGGCGCTGTGGTTGGCATTGCTGTGGGTGGTGTGTTTGCCGCTGCTCTGCTTCTTGGCTTGTTTTATCTCTGGAGAAGCCGACGCAATCGTGCATTGAAGCAAGTAGAAAATGGAAGCGAGCCTGCCTTCTTGGACAAATCCGGCTTGCATGACAACATTTTTGGACGGCGACCTGAGTCTGCCATACTGCCCAGACATCCTACGCCACACCAAGCGTCGGAAAATTCGCAAGGATACGGATACGACCCGTTTGCCCCATTTGGAGGTACGAGACTTGATTTCGTAACCTAATTATTGTTTCAGAAAACATGTTAATCGCTATTATAGGTCGAGCTGATCAACCAGCTAGCACTTCGCCCCCACCGCTTCCAAATACCTTTGAGATGGATGGTCGCGGTATACAAGTCGCAGAACTTCCCGGAACGGCTGTAACCACTCCTGATGGAACTGCCATAGACGCCGAGCGGCAGGAGAATCAATCCGTCGGGGCGGTTAAGCAGCGCCCCAGCTCCGATCCGCGTGCGACGTTGAACCACCTACCGCGAGAGAATGGACGACCAACATATATCAACCAGTGGAACCAGTACAAGACGCTGGCCGGTGAGACTGATACCAGATAGGAGTAATGAACTAGGGACCAAGATGGAATGGCCGGCGTTGCGAAAGGGAATCATGCTGTATTTTTGTCTTCTTTTCTTATATATCAAAAAAAAAAAAACGTCTGGAGACTGCTCGTCCCGTTGCCACTCACCAATTGTGTAAATAAAGGAATGAAGAAAAAAGACCACTAGTCTAAAATTTTACAGATATTTCCATACTCTTCCCTTGTTATCAAAACGCCGCTATTGTTTCATTGCTATTTTCAACCCTTTGCGCCAGAAATGTGAAAAGTTCCATTGCACCCAGCGTACTGTCGACAAGCCCACTGCTCTTGTCGCATTTCTGCAACGCTTCTTCTTCTCCATATTTGCGTCACTGCGCTGCATTTCTACATGTGTTTACCGATTTTGCAGCTTGGAGATTTCCTCGAGCAGTTCTTGCAGGTCTTCGTCCTTGATCTTGTCGGCGAGCGAGGGAATCAGCGTCTTGGCTTCGTCGGCGTTTTCGCAGCATAGAGAGCCTGCTTTCGTGTTAGATACGCATGCGGTATGGAATTGAAAGTGTGCGGGGGGGGCACAGAGCCTTACCCAGCTGCGCACGCTCAAACTTGGCCAGGTCTTTGTGAGCGCTGAGCAGTCGCTCCACGGCCTCGACGTTTTCTTTTTGCGTGAAGCGCGCAAAGTGGTCGAGGTAGCTGAGTGTCTGGTTCAGCATCCTGCATCACACCAATTAGCTCTTGGTCTCCTTTTGAAAACACGTCCTCGTTTTTCTGTCGCGGGCAACGCGTACTCGGTCTCGTTGACGTTCTTGCGGTCGTTGCGACGCTTCGCGACCAGCGCGTTCAGAACGAGCGAGGCTTCCGACAGCGTCAACGTGTCGACGTTTTGGAACTCGCCGAGGTTCAGCGTCGCCGAAGCCTCCTCGTTGCCGGCGGGCACCGGCTTCGGCCGTGACATTTTGTTCGACATGATGAGGGAGAGAGTCGGGGGGATTCGAGAGTTCGAGATCAAGGGCAGGACGACAGAAGGAAGTTTCGCAGGAAATCAAAATCGTCAATTCGCTTATATATACTGGGTATCGGGAGTTCAACGGCGCCGTGGTGGAGTGGCGCAATGTCTGCGTGGGAAGAGAAAGTTGCGAGAGATGCGCTGCACGCTGGTTGGATTGCTCAGCGCCAGGCGAAGTTGTTCGAGATGGGTTTTAGTGGGTCGCGGTGCTGGAGCCGCCGAACAGAGCGGCGGCGTGGCAGAGTCCACGCTTGACTTCCCCCTGCTCATCATTCATATACCCGCTTGACGACTACCGCGAAAGCTCACTCGGTTTTCGGTGCAATTGGACGCTTACGAGAATACCGTCTCATAGATACCTGTCAGGGAAGCTTTCTCCGCCGTGGTTGCTGCTGTGACTCGGCAAACTGGTTGGAGGGGCGGAGCGCTCATAGCTTTGTGACATCTAAGAGGCACATCGGAAAGGGAACGCCAGAAAAAGACGGAGCAAGTACAATTTTCACCGGAGAGATGTATGTTTTTTCTCAGAATCGTATGTATTCTTGCCATCCGCTGACAACAGTTGAGGACCGTGTTTGCGCTCATCATCATCAACAAAGCCGGTGGCTTAGTCTACAACAAGATCTTTCATGAGACTGGTCTACAAAAGATCAGTACAAATGACTACCTCGTCCTCGCGGGAACCTTTCACGGGTGAGTCTCTCGTTTACTGTTGAAGAGGGAAACCGCGGCTCATCAGAACAGTGTCCACGCCATCACAGCCAGACTCAACCCGATACCGCCTGTAGCGCCGCCCACTGCGCCAGGTGGCATACCTAGCAGAGCAGAGCCGTCCTCCGGGCTCGAAGTATTGGAAACGGAAAACTTTCGCATGCAGTGCTTCAACACCATGACGGGAACCAAGTTCCTGCTCTTCACAGACACGACACAGACCAACGTGGACGTCACGATACGGAGGATATACGACCTCTACGCCGACTATGTCATGAAGAATCCATTTTATTCGTTGGAAATGCCTGTGCGGTGTGATATGTTTGACCGCAAGCTGCTATCATACATTAGAGAGATTAATAACCGCTGAGCCACGGCGCAAGCCAGGTCACGAATATAACGAAAGACGAGCACGCTAGCATGCGCACGAATATATCGTGGGTGACGTTATTGTTTATAATTCCTCCGTAGCTTCTGTCTAATGTACAGCGCCTGCGCCACACGGCGTTCAGGACGTATCCATCTTGTCACTGTCATCCTTCTTATCCTTCTTGCTTCCGCTGCCCTCGCCTTCCTCCGCGATGCCCTCCAAAGACGCCTTTGTGGCAGCCTCTTCCTCCTCGCGCGCGCGCTTTTCTTGTCTCGCCTTTTCTTCCTCCATGCTCATGCGCAGGGCAAGGGCCAGCTCAGGCTCCAGCGCGGGGTCGAAGCCGAACTCAAACTCCTCGTTGCCACCGCCCATGCCGCCACCGCCACCGCTGGAAGCGTTCTCGCCGAGCAGGATGGGGCTCGAGACGAGCTGGTCGCTTAGAAGCTTGCTGCTGGGAGGGATGACGACAAAGTGGGAGCCCTCGCTGCCCTTGACCTCCTCGTTGAAAGCCTCGAGCTTCGTTTTCGTAGCATCGTCGTCGAGATCGCCGAATAGAATAAAGTCGACGGAAATATTGCCCTTCTTCATCTTCTTGGCCAACGTCTTGAGTTCCTTCTCGGTCTCTTCGATCGGTGAGCAAACAAAGACTATTATGCGCTGGCGCTGCGAGCGGTTCTGTCGGTGTTTGAGGGCGAGCTATAAAATATTAGAATAGCTGCATCAGAGCTTTTGTGTGTCTTGCGGACGTACGGTGGCAACTTGAATGCCCGTCTTGAGATGCGACGAGCCACCAATCTTCTTCTTTGTACGGTGCAGACCCTCGAGGATCTTGCCTTGCTCTGTCGTCAGGGTGACGAGAACCTCAGGTCCCTTGCCTCCCATGCTCATAAGGCCGACAGAGGACTCGGGGTTACCCTGCGTGATGCTTTGGAAGAGGACATTGACGGCATCCACTTGTGAATCGAATCGCGTGGGCTGGTAGTCTCCGTTTCGGCTGCTCTCGCTGTTGTCTACGACAACCATGACCGCCTCGAGAACCATCTTGGCGGTGGTTTTATGATGATTTCGGCTTTGATTTTGTGATTAAAATACCGTGGTTATAGATCGTGGTGGTTGAATTGGCCGACAATCGGTGCTGATGCCGCTGATGGGAATGGTTGTCAAGGAAGCAATGCCAGTTGCAGCCGTCGTCAGTGCTGGTCAGCCTGGAGCTTGATTGTAGCCTGGTAGCTGATACCTTGAAAGCGGCTGGATTTGCGGGGCTCAGGGCGGCGCGTTTTGTATCTCTACTTGGCCGTGCCACCACCACTTTGATAGCTCCGCAAGCTGACATAATCCAGCAAGCTGCACCATTTGTTTACTTTGGCGCTGGTAGCCACTCACAGCGCGCGACTGGCGTTCAGCATCAAGTACCACATCTCCGTTTGCGTTTCGACTTCTCCAATATCCTGCCACAACACCAGCGCGAGAGATTTAAATATACGAAATGGCTCCTACGAAATCAAAGAAGAGAGGCTCTAACCAGTCCACTGCCTCTACGAGGCAGCGCGGCGTGAAGGTGCCTGTAAAAGAAGAGCCGACGACACCCACAGAGCGCAGCCCAATCAAGAAGAGAAAGGCTGGCATCACGCTCCAACAGAAGAAGACTTTGATTGATAATCTGCAACTAGAGAGTATGTTTCTCTTTTGCAGGTCCTGCTCATCAGTTGTACTAATTGTGTAGTTACCGAGAGAGCTCGACGACTTCGCGCACAGTACAACCTTCAAGCCCAGGGTCTTCGATCGCGAATAGAAATCCGCATCAACCGAATCCC
Organism: Aphanocladium album; assembly: GCA_029218145.1. NCBI lineage: Eukaryota > Fungi > Ascomycota > Sordariomycetes > Hypocreales > Aphanocladium > Aphanocladium album. The sequence continues at coordinate 24,220 of JARDXD010001161.1, read as the reverse complement.
TACTGCGTTACGAAAGATGAAGATGGAGGACCTCCTGCTCAAGTATCTTCACCAAGAGCAGGCCGCGCTGAGGCCTGCTGTGCCGGCCAAGGATGGTCCACTGTCGCGCAGCACTGCTCAAAAACAAAATAGTCGCCCAAACACCGCCCGCAGCAACAAGCGTGTCAGGTACGTTTGTTATTGTACGACCTTGCCGCAAACCAGGCTAACATATGCAGTACCGAAATTTCTGGTGGCGATAAAGAGAACGAAATCGATGGCGAAACGATGAAGAAGCGCGTCCGCGCCGCTATGCAAGACAACCCGGTTCGCCCAACGCAGGTCCTTTCACCCACCTCTTCCAACTCTCGACTTGCCAACCGCGACAACACCACATCACCCACCAAGTCCTACCTTAGCAGGCCCGGCTCGCCGTTGAAGGCAGGTGGTACGCGCTCTGCCGCGTCCGCCACGGCTATGCTATCAAACATGGTGGAGAAGGCCAAGGCCGCACGCGCTGCCAGCACGAGAAAGGTTACAACATCGTCCACCGCTAGTTCAAGGGGTGCTGCTGCGCCTGCCAGTGCGGCAAAGACGCGACGAGCGGCTCCAGCCAAGCAGCAACCTGCGCGTCCCGCCACACGCACAGGACGCCGAGTGAGCGCTCACAGCGAGACGAGTGAGGGGAGCAACGGCACCGTGGTGCGCAAGACAACTGCCTCCAAGGCCAGCACAGCAACCACGAAAAAATCTGTGATGGGTAGCCTTCGCAAAGGCGTAGCTAACAGTCGAGCTACAGCTCCCACGACCAGCAGCTCTGGTAGAGTTCTTCGCAAGCGCACATAGTGGTGAAAGCATGGGATACGGACTTTTTAAGTATGACTTTTAATTGGAATTGGGTTTGAAATGGCGTTTTGTTTATTACATGCTTTTGTTGTTAGTTTGGGAAGGCATGATTCGGCGTTTCATGGAGGATCCCGTACACGGGAAGCACAGCCAGCTTGGTTCATTGGATTGGCATCATAGCAAATGGAAATGTTTATGCTTTGCTCTGAAAATTGATAACATATATCATCATCATGCGTGATATGCGCCGCTAACTGGCGGCCGCCTTCTTCTTCTTCTTGTCGTCCACCAACTCAATATTGTCCTCGGGTATCTCCTTGTACTTTTCCAGAATGAACTCCTCCAGCTCGTCACTCACATCGCCCTGCACCACAATCTCTTCGCCGCCGCTGGGGACCTTAGTGACGGATGAGCCGGTGGCGAACTTTTTGCCAAAGTCCTTGGCGCACTGCAAAGTGCGGGTCAGCAAATGGTTGGGCATTTTCGCCGGCGCCAGCGATGCGGCAATACATATGTATGTAGGAGTTTGAGACATACCTTTTTCAAATCCAGACCAAAAGTCTCAAGACCAATGACGGCCGTGACGAATTTGCGCTTGTTGCGCTCGATTCGCTTGATCGTGACGACGCTCTTGGCGAGCTTGTCAGCCTGCTTGGCCTCGGCGGCCTCGGCTTTGGCCGTCTTCTTCTGGGCGTCTTTGGCGGCGCGCTTCTGGGCCTCGACCGACAGGGACGCTGTGGCGGCTTCGAGGGCCTCTGTCCTTTTGTGTGAGCAGTGCTGCTGCTCGAGCACATGCGCGCTGCTGGGCGAGACGTACCTGCTGACCATATCCTGTCGTACATTTCCTTTTGGTTGCTCTGCAGCCAATCTTGGCACTTCTTCACGGTGCCGCCATACTCGCAGTACTGCGCGCCGCATCGTTAGTATAACAAGGTCATCGACCGGTCGATTCGCAGTGTGGTCGGGGAAAAGCGGCACGTACTTCTGGGGGCAGAGTGCAGACTGTAGAGCTTGTTAGAAATTTTGCGCGTGACTTGTTTGAGCATGGCGATGCGGTGTCTCTGGGGCGACGTACCTCCACAATATGTTACAGTTCGTGCCTGGGGCTCGAGTACAACGTCTCCTTGCTCTGTGTCTGCCATTGTGTCTGTTGGACAGAGGTTTTGGTTGTGCTGTTTTTGTTGCAGGTTCTGTTCACGTCGAGCACATCCATCGCGGGGTAAAAGCAGTTTTGGAGGGGCAGCTGTCAACGTGGGGCGGCGCAGTACACCAGAGCCTGTGAACGATGAAGTCGGTGCTAATGAATATGGTCTGCAAACTTCAAAATTGATTAATATTGGTGGATATTGCTAAATAATCTCAGTAGAGCTTGGAAAACCTTCGTTTGTAACTCAACACCTTTCAGTTTCCCTTCTTATTCCACCTGTACCTAGCTGCAATACGCCAGCTGCTTCTCGCCACTTACAGGTACGCTCCACTCGCCATCTTTGCCATCGCTACTTTCTGGTACTTGCCTGGATTTGCCTTGAATTTAGATATATCCATACTTCAGATAGCCAGCATTGGAAATAAAGCATGCGAAGAAGTTGTTGATGGTGCTTCCGCGACACGCCATATCACCTGCGGTTCAAATACTCCCGATAAGATGGTGTTCAGAATTCTCTAGTAATTAGATAAAGAAAATCCTTTGTGAAATATGAAAATTCTTCTCATGGATCAATATCTCTTGTCTTCTTATGTATTTCATTTTTCTTATATATTTTATCTTGCCCATTCTGCTCGATCTTTTGTCCCCCTGGCACGCACCAAGAGTCCCATCTCCATTTCGACCTACCACTTACACTGCTTGGAAATGGCCATCCTTACGAAGTTTCTCTACTATCCACTCCTCGTTGATTAATTTATCCGAAAAGCAAACCTCCAATTATCAAGAATCGATGTCAATAATACAACTCCCCACTGAAAAACTGCGCGTGGGCCAATAGTCTCAAGACGGGAGTTGGCGGGATGAGCGGCCCCCAACGTCGTGAGCGGGCGCCAAAGCTATGAGCTGCATTGTGCGACGGGTTCATCGATAATCTTCTCCAGAGCTAACTCCATTTACAGCCACCTCCTCTCGGTTTAGCTCGAATTCGACAGCTGATAATGTAACTAGAGCGTGCTTCACTAGCAACGGACCCCGCCCAATAACCAGTCATCCCAAGACAAAAATTAAGCGCCGAGCTCCCTCACGTCACCACTCATTGGCCACGCACTTGCATGGTTGCTCCATGCTAGCAGCCACATCGTCCGCAACCCTGCCGTCGAGCCCAGTTGTGGTTCTAAACTATTTCCCACCCCTCTTGTGAGTCGGGCGCTTCGAAAGCGGCCTCCATTGGCTGCCGGCCAGCCTAATGAGGCTGATGCCCCAGCAGCGAGCCACGCCATCCCATCTTTCACAAGCCGTTTTGGTGCTCATTTGCTCCGGCCCTGCCCTACTGAGCATGCGCTGACGTTGTTGAGCCCATATGGTTCCCCATCTCGCATGCAACCGACCCCATGATGGATGCCACCGCCCATGGTGATGGGTCTACTTCCTTCGGCGCCTAAGCAGGTCGTGCAATGCTTAAGTCGGCCAGCCACCCCCAGGCCATCATGGCCGTCCTTTCTGGTCTTGCATCTTCGTTTCTTCTCTCTCTGTTTAATATCTCTTTACCTTTTCTTTTGTGTTGCCTAGATACTAGACGCTTCGTTGATCGAAGCAGCCTGTCGTTCTATTCGTCCCACCTGGCGCCGGTCGCCGGATCACTCTTTCACGATACCACTTTACTATTTGTCTTGCAATCCTTCGGTGCTACGAGACGGGATCATTTGTGGCCGCTATCCGGTATAGCACAGTACACTATTCCAAAATGGCCCAGACTCTCCGCGCACCACCAAGCAGCTTCCAGCCCGCTGAGCCTTCGCTGGGTCGAAGGCAAAAGAGGCAACTTAATCCCATTTTAGAGGAGGACAGCGATGATGGTCAAATCGATATGCCGTGTCAAAACCCGCAACTCAAGACACACGCCTGGTTTTCACCGATGAGCGACCATTTCCCTACTCCCCGTGGTGTCAACTTTCTTTCGGCTCCGATTCTGCCGTCTTCGCCATCCACAGTCTCCGCCGACAGCTCGCCATTGACATCTTCGAACCCGTGGAACCGCATGAGCGTTGCCACCGATAGTACCGAGTTCGACGACCTATACGATGTCTCAGACGAAGAAGATGATGTCCCTCGAGGCCTGCGCAGGAGCATGTCCTTCAAGAAGGGTCAACAATCGGTCGAGCAGTCGTCCAAGTGTCCAGAGCGCCTGATCATTCCTTCCAACGATATTGAGGGGTGGACAGCTGTCGATGAGCTCAAGAAAATCACATCGCCAGTTCCGCTGACTCCCTCGGCCCAGTTGCCCATGTCTCCCGCTCAACTCAGCTTTATGGGACAGCAGCAGGCTCTTCATGTCCCATCGGCGCCACCTTCTCTCGATGGCAGCCTGACGTCTGAGCAGCTAGCGGCAATGAGCTCTCCTCCAACACCAGTTATTGGCAATGATGAGGTCTCTCGCGAAGAAAACTGGACAGGTGTACGACTTCAGCCTGGAGCCCTCGCCACACTTCACTCCTTGTCATCCAACGACAGCGAATCTGAGGATGAACCTTCCCTACCGTTGGAGGTCACTCAGATGGAGATGCAATCCAACATGCAGATGCAGCAGCTTCCGCTGCGCGTGGTGACGGGGTTTATGCAGCCTCGACCCAGTACTTCAAACGCCACCCGCCAGTCTCTTCTGGAGCTGAGCAAACTGGACATTCCATCACCCGGTGGCTTCTTCTCTGGCTTGTCTCCCAGAAGCCGAAACACATGGCACCCACCCAGCCAGTCTCCCGCAGGCATGGCGCCGCCTACATCGACAACTGCGGAGCAATTCTACCGATGCCCATGGAACATCGACTCTGAGGTGCCGCCCGTCCCAAGCCGACCTGATTCCGCTGAGGGTTTCTATCGTGTTTCTGGATTCTCGTCTGAGCCTGTAGAGCAGGTCATCGAAATCCATGATACAGAAGACGATGTTGAGGATGATATGCCAACCGCTCGCCCAATTATCCCAACTCCCAAGGCGTCCGAGTTCAATCAGGTCAATGTAGCTCCTCCCTCACCTGATGTGGAAGAGGTTCCCACTGAGATTGTAGTCGACTACGATCCCGGCTACGCCCGAAAGCAACAAAAGGCCGCTCTTTCCAACTTTGACCGCACAGAGCTGTGGCTTCTGGCTCAGCGGTCCTACCTCAAGGGTGTAGACGAGGCTGATAGCGGCGCTCTTCAGACCATTGCCGAGGACATCGATGCGGAAGAAGAGCCCGAAGAGAAGGCACAGGAGACTTCTGATTCGCAGAAGAAAGTCGTCCGCTTCTCTCACATTCTGCCAACGGCTCAACCCAAGCGTCTTCCCTCCAAGCTTCTACGCCAGGAATCGGCATACTACCGCGCCTTCCAGGACTACATTGTGCGCACTCAGCGCTCAGATGTATTTGTTCATCAGCTTCCACGATTTGAGGCTCTCCAAGGCCAGCGCATCGGGCTTCGCGAGACTCACCTCAATCAGCTCCTCGGCAAGTATCAGCTGAGCGTTGTTCCTCAGTCAGCCAAGAAGCGTCTCAGCGCCAACGTTGTACGAGGCGATCTCAACTTGACAGACGACCCTGAGAAGATTCGAAAAGAGAAGGAATTGGAGGCCATGAATCAAATCTCCATGCCATCTTGGCACGTTGCCGCTCTCAAGTTTCTCAACGGAGGGCGTCTAATTCGCGCTCCCATCACCAAGCGACTGGCCAGAATCTCCATGGCCACTATCGGCCAAGACGGCAAGTCCCGCGACAAGGCTCGCATCCTTGATCTCGGTGGACAGGCGACAGGCGACTGGGCCTGGCACTGCGCTCTTCAGTACCCCAACGCCAAGATTTACACCGTCACCACCAAGGCCATCCGTCAGCTTTCCAACGCCAACATCCGTGGCCCGCCTAACCACCGCCAGGTTGCTGTACAGAAGTTCAGTCATCTCCCCTTCGCTGATAACCATTTTGATCTCATCTCCGCCCGTGAGCTTCACAGCATCTTGAAGTTTGTGGGCGAAAACGGCGAGGACGAGTGGGAGACGTGCATTCGTGAATGCATGCGTGTGCTGAAGCCTGGCGGCTACCTCGAGTTTTCCATTCTCGACTCAGATATCATGAACGCTGGCCCCCTTGGCCTGGCAAAGAGCGTCGAGTTTGGCTTTTCCCTCAAGACTCTTGGATACGACCCAACCCCCTCCAAGCTGTGGCTACGAAGACTTGCTCGCGCTGGCTTCACTGATACTCGCCGCGCCTGGGTCTGCCTGCCGATGGGAGCCAAGAGAAATGTCCCCAAGATGCCTGTTGCATCTTTTGATGGTAAATTGGACGACGCGGCTCAGGTCCACCAGATGGAGGCGATGACCATGGGCAGTGCTGACAGCATTGCGAGCGTGTGCAGCATTGTTGGAGGATGGAGCTGGGAGCGCTGGCTGCTGCGATGCGAGATGGAAAAGGTCGCGGGAGAGCTGCGCCTGGTTGACACTGTCACAGCGGGTGAGACGATGAGGGAGGCTGCCAAGTGTCTTGAAGGTGTCCACGACGTGATGGAGGAGGGCCGGGGCTGCCGGGCTGGGTTTAGAATGCTCAATGGGTATGCGAGAAAGCCCAAGCCTGACTCTGCATCTATTGCCATTGGATTCTGTGGTTAAAGAGAATCGGCATTTGTCTTGACTTTCGAGAATGTACATAGGTCATGCTGGAGCTGTAATGCATGGAGCAACAGGTGTGGGATTGGGCAACTAGATTCCACGTACATATCTGAAAAAATAATTACTCGAGATATAAACACATGATTCATTCAATTCTCGGTATGTGACAGAGAAGTTACAATTTATTTAATCATTTTAATTAATTATTTCAATGCATGTCCCTAACTATGCACTGAACTTCCGAGGCATCACTGACACCCAATGCGGTTAGACCACAGTCTGTGGCGAGCCAACCAGGGCCGCCAAAATTTCGGCCCCATTTTCTCCCAGCACCTCCATCCTCAGGCCGTACAAGCTCCAAGCAGTCAAGCTCGCCTTCCAAACTCCGCGACCTCATCCCATCCCATCTCCATCGACAATCAACCCAGGGGACCGGGCATCCGTCGTACCGTTTCGAATTCATCCTTCCATACGCACTCTGCGCCCCAGCAAACCGGCCGGAACCGATACCACAAGCAAGCAACATGTCAAACAACTGGCAGGAAGAGGCCATGCGCCGTCTGCGCCAGATGCAGCAGCAGTCCGGCGGAGCGGGCGGACGAGGCCCTCAGATGCCCCGAGGCGGTGCTCCCGCGCTCCTCGGCGGCGCGCTGCTCATCGGCGGCGCCATGGTGCTGTCCAACGCGCTCTTCAACGTCGACGGTGGTCACCGCGCCATCAAGTACAAGAGGCTGTCCGGCGTTAGCAAGGAGATTTACAGCGAAGGTGAGCAATGGATGGGTGGCATCAAACGGCGGCATCTGCCAGAGCTGTACTTCGTGCTTTGATCGCGCAGAGATGCTAACAAGCAGCTAGGAACACACATCAACATCCCGTGGTTCGAGACGCCCATCGTCTACGACGTCCGCGCCAAGCCGCGCAACGTCGCTTCCCTGACGGGCACCAAGGATCTGCAAATGGTCAACATTACCTGCCGTGTTCTTTCGCGCCCCCAGATCGAGGCTCTGCCTCAAATTTACCGCACGCTCGGTGCCGACTACGACGAGCGCGTGCTCCCGTCGATTGTCAACGAGGTCCTCAAGAGCGTCGTCGCCCAGTTCAACGCCAGCCAGCTGATTACCCAGCGTGAGATGGTCGCCAAGCTCGTCCGCGAGAACCTGTCGCGCCGTGCCGCCCGCTTCAACATCCTGCTCGATGATGTTTCCCTGACTGTACGTTCCTCATCACCTGTCTCCCGTCTGCGCATAGGCCAAGTTCACTAACGATACGCAGCACCTCGCCTTCTCGCCCGAGTTCACCGCCGCCGTCGAGGCCAAGCAGGTCGCCCAGCAAGAGGCCCAGCGTGCCGCCTTCGTCGTCGACAAGGCCCGTCAGGAGAAGCAGGCCATGGTTGTCAAGGCCCAGGGTGAAGCCCGTTCCGCCGAGCTGATTGGTGATGCTATCAAGAAGAGCAAGGCCTACGTCGAGCTCAAGAAGATTGAGAACGCCCGCCTCATTGCACAGCAGATGCACGACTCGGGCTCCAAGAACAGGCTGATGCTCGACGCTGAGGGTCTGGGTCTGAACGTTTTTGAGTCGTCGGATGAGAAGAAATAAGCGCGAAATGGAATGGAAGCGCACACATTGACAGGGAAGCGTGAATATGCTGCTTGCTCTTTCAAAAATCAAATCTCCACTGTATTTTTCAAATGTATGGAGTGTATTATAGCAATATATGGACGAAAGGAACTTGATACCACTTCCGCATGTGACTGTTGCCACCACTGTCCACAAGGTGATATGATAAGTAACAGCCTCTTAGTAGAGGTTTTTTAACCCCTCGGTATTTTATTTTCCGATGCAGTGATTGTAAAACCATTCTCATTCTCAAGAGAATATTTTCTCGTCAGAATTGGTAGCGGTGATGCCATCTCTCAGCATCGCACCACTGGGTACCTAGTACCTACACAGGCAGCAGGCAGGCGCCTATGCTAGCAGCAGCAGCGAGCTACCCCACCAAGCCGTGTCCCGCAGCGATGACAGTCCCGCTGCCTGGCGCAAACCACCTACCTACCTTTCTAGCCTCGTCCATCTTCTCGTTTTCACAAGCACTCCCTCTCCAAAAACTCGCCTTTGATTCTCGACGTCCTACACAAACACACAGCCGCCCACCATGTTGATCAAGTAAGGAACCTCGTCGCGCAGCTTCGAGCCTGCGCGGCCCGCCGCCGCCGCCTCTGTGACCAATCCCGCTAACCAACCTGCGCCTGCCAGAGTGCGAACGCTGACCGGCAAGGAGATTGAGCTGGACATTGAGTCTGGCTACAAGGTGCGTCTGGCCGTGCCAAAAACTGATAGCCTCGAGGTGGGGGGATATGCTGACGAATGGTGCGGATAGGTCTCCCAGATCAAGGAAAAGGTCGAGGAGAAGGAAGGCATCCCTCCTGTGCAGCAGCGCCTCATTTACGGCGGCAAGCAGATGTACGTCTTGGGACTTGGGTTCTTTCTTTTTTTTTCTACATTTGTGCGTGCGTGTGTTTGCTTGAACTACAGCTAACTCTAGTCTTCTAGGACCGACGACAAGACTGCCGCCGACTACGACCTCAAGGGCGGCGACACGCTGCATCTCGTCCTCGCCCTCCGTGGCGGCTGCCAATAGAGTCCCGTACGAGTTTTTACTCGCAAGAAGAGCCCTCATTTTCACCATTCTCACGGACGAGAGACTACATTTACAGACGTGGCATCATGAATATTAGCGATTTATAAAAACATGGGAAAGACGACGGCAAACGGTGAGGCGTTTGGTCCTTTTCTACGGTGGCCAGGGTTCGGCAAATTATCTTACATAGGAAAATGAAAAACACTACACATTCACAAGATTTGCGAGGAGATTTAAAAGTGAAAGAAATAAGCAGTTTGGAATTCAATCGCTGTGTTCTATCAATGATGGAAAGTTTCCAATTAAAAAATTCGCTAGACGGCAGGAAAATGCACGTCTTAGGTCCGCAAATGCAAATGGCATACTACTGACAAGTAGAAATCCAAGAAATAAAAACAGTAAAACAAATCCCACCAAAGCCAGACAGATATAAACAAGACAGGTTCCAATAAAAAACGCCTCTAGACCCGAACCAACATGTAACCCAAATTCATTTTTCGCTATGCATATTGTGATGGTACAGTGTGTACACATTTTTTGGTTGTTTGTTTGATGTGATGATGATAGTGTCTAGCTGCGCTTGGCAGGGCGCTTCATAAAGACATTGACAGGCTTCTTCTTGCGGAAGACCGGCTTGGGCAGCGGTTCCGGAGAGAGACTCTGCCGGATCTGCTGGGGCGAGCTGGCCTGCTTGGGCAAGGTCTTCTTGGGAGAGGTGAGGCCTGCCTCAATGCTGGGACGCTTGAAGTCCGGATCATCAAAGCCGGCCTCGCTGCTTCTGCGCTTCTTGGCAGTGGGCGACATCTCGCGCGAGGCAGAGCTGGTGGTGGTGGTAGTAGTAGAGATGACGCGAATTGGTTTGGGGGGAGACGACTGGGTAGCCTTGCCCGCGCCAAACTTGCGCTGGAACATGCTGCCCCCCGAGCCGATGACTTTGCGACCAGGCACGGGTGCAGGCTTGGCCTGCGCGGCGGCAGAAGAGGAAGAGGAGCCAACGACAATGGGCTTCTTGGCCGCTGGCTTGTGTGTGTACTCGGGACCCTCCTCGGAGTCTTCATCCGAGTCGGTGATGAAGGCGGCACGCTGAGCATGCTGGTCCAGGGCCGCGCGCTGCTTCTTCTCAAGCTCTTGCATGCGCTGCTCGCGCTGCTCAACCTCGGGGGTGCGGTAGGCAGGCTGCGACGCGATGCGGTTCTCCTGGAGCATGCCGCGCGGGGGCGCGGTCAAGTGCTTCTTCTCGAGGAGGCGGATCGGCGCCGCCACGGAGCGCGAGAGGGAGCCCTGGATGTTGCGCACCTCTCGGGCCTCGCGGCGGGCCTTGCGCATGACGCCGGCACCGCTGAGGGTCTTGGTGCGGCTGCCCCCGGCAAAGTTGAGGACGCTGGACGTGTTGTCCTTTGGGCCCATGTTGCGCCTCTTGGGCGCGCGCATGGCGTCGGAGGGCAGGAAGCGGCCCTCGACGATCTTGCTCGTGTTCTTCTCCTTGTTCTGGCGCAGGCCCATGAGGGCGTTGCGGAGCTGCTCCTCGGACTCTTGGATGGAGCGGTCGTGGTCGCGCTTGTACTTTTCCCAGACCCTGTGCCACTTGTCTTGGCTCTTGGGCATGTAACCCTTGGCCTTAAACTCCATGGGGAAGTCCTTCTCGATGAGGCGAAGCCAGAGCTCGGCCGTCTCGCCCTGCAGCTGCGGGCAGTTGAGCTCAATCTGGCGCAGCTGCGGGGCGCTGTCAATCCGGATGAGGATGTGACGGACGGATGTGTAGGAGAGGTAGCCGACGCTGAGAATGGATTTGATATTTTTGGTGGCGACGGCAGAAGCCATCTCAGAAAGAGACTTGAAAACCATTGTAGTTGATGAATTATTTGTATGTTGTTCTTTCGAGTAGTTTGTCAATCTTCTCTGCGAGTTGAGAAGATGCGCAAAGTTTTCAGAGCTGATTTTTTAACTTGAAACAAGAGTGCTTGTAGATGTACAATGTATGGTAGTGCTGCAGTGCGAGTTTGTATGAACCAGGTTTGTACGTAACCAAGTTGACGGAAAGTATTGTAGTACTTTGGTGTATGAGAGATGCTTGACGAATTCAAGGTATTTGTACTTTGGAGTAATTGGTTGACTGCAGGCTGCTGGGTAGCAGGCTTGTGTAATGGAAGCGACTCTTGTAGTGTTTGTTTGGTAGGGCTGCTTTGTAGCAGGACTTTGCGTTGTAGTGATAGAGGTTGTATCACTGAAAGAACAGTAGTAGCCGCTCTTTGTAGCAGGCTGGTAGTAGTATGGCGGGTCTCAAAGCAGTGCCAGAAGGCAGTGACAGTAGTGACAGTGCTCAATTTTAAGCAAAGTCTAGAGTAGTGTTTGTGGTAGTTTCTTAGGAAGCAGAATGGAGGTGGCTGGCTTGTTTGGTTTGTATGGTAGTGGTGGTAGTAGTAGCTGGGCTGGCTCTGGAGGTCTGATTTGTATGGGAGGGATGGGGAAAGAATTCTTCGAAAGGTCGGGGGGGTGGCCTCCTTTTATGTTATTTGCGACGAGGCAGAAGAGCCCAGACCTCCCTCATGGCGAGCAAGACTGAAAAAAGCTTTCAAGCCTTGGAAGGGCCTCGGGCCTCGAGTATGACTGGGCGGCTTGAATGCAATGCGTCGTGACTCTATCAAGCCATGAAGCTTAATGCATGGCGAAAAAGCCGGCCGGCAGTGGGCCAGCGACGAAGTATTCGGTTCGGGGCGGGCGCGCGGTTCGTGATGTCGGCGGTCGTTGTTGTTGATGAAAGGTCAATGTCGAATGCGCCCAGCTGCGCGGCTCTAACGTGCGACAGCTCTGCAGCTGGTTGGACACTGTGTCAGGCTAGCGCGCGCTGCTGGTTGTGGCCCGATACAGCAGGGATTGGCAGCTGGCGATGGCAAGGCAATTGATGTGAGGACATCAGGTGAAATTTTTTGTAAAAATCTTTTCGGTGACAAACTTCCATGTCTGGTCTTATTATAGTTTTTCTCGTAATGCGGCCTTGAGAGTATGATTCAGAGGTGGCTTCCATATTCTGGCGGGCGAGCATGGATATAATCGTAGGTGGGACGGAACAAAGATGCACACAAATACGCACGAATTCCAGGGCAATTGACATGTCCTTCTTAGTAGTGGTCTCTTGCTATCCTGACAGTTCCATAAGTGAGTAGCTTTGAAGAGATTTCATGGAAGACTCCAACATCCTAGCGCAAAGCGAAACCTGGCGTGAGCGTGACGATAAAGGGCCAGACTGTACAAGAATCGCGATGCATTCAAGCTCAATTGGCGCCTCAATCATAAATAATACATGATGACTCTTCGAATGCTGTAGTTCCCATATGGTGTAGCTTTGAGGAATGACTCTGACAGCAGCCGCATTTGTCTTTATGCTGCGCGCGCAAACCGCCGCGAAGAACGGAACACACATGTACGAATATACTGCCCAAATTTAGGCACTTACGATGTGATCGTTTGTTCCCTTTCTTCGAGCAGATTCTTTTGTAGGAAATTACGGTTCTCGAATGTGTAGCTCTGCAAAACTCTGCTCGCTGCGTCGACAATGTTATGCGGGATGCGGGCGCGCCGACCCAGCCTGTGCAGAGAACCGGCCAAAATTTACCCCAAAGTTGGTCATCTCTCGCATGATTAGATACCAACGATGCTGTATGTATCGAAATAGTACTCCGTAAGCCCGATGATAGTGCGAACTCTTCCGAGTTTTGCTTGCTGAAAATGCCACGCGCTGTCAGAGGTCTCGGGATATAGTTGCTTCTGACGTCTAATCGACCTAGCCACTCCACGATTCCCGCTATCTGTCAGAAACGATTTTTTTTTTTCCATCTTCCCCAGAAACGACGGGTGTCAAAATCAAAACGCCTGCAAAAGTCTAACGAGTGGCGCCCTTATATTTCCATGTAAGTCTGGACCCTGCGCGGGTTTCGGCAAGAGAGCACCACCAACAAACAACTCGATTGCTGCCTACTTACGCATACGCGCGTAAACGCCAACGAAATTTCTTCATATAAATTTCCTTCCTGTAACGTCTTGGAAACACTCCCAGACGTGCCTTGCCAGAGTGAGCCAGGCTACCCGGTAGCTGCTGCGGATTTATGTTTCACCGCGAACCCAGCGCAGAGCGGGCCGCTAAAACTTTCTGCACCAAAACGCCCGCTGCGCAGCCTCTTTCCCTCTTTCTCTTCCCACCACCATCATGGGTGAATTTTCTACGCTCTGGTTTCCGCCGCGTTTTGACGCAATGTTTCCCAGCTGTTCAGCAGTCGAGATGGCCATCTACTGTATATGATTCGGCCAGCGATTTCATGACGCAGACTACCCTCGACCGAATCGTTGGACCGAACCGCGTCGAATCGATTCGAGGGTACTGACGCTGGCGACTTTCGAAGCCATCATTGACGAGCAAGACATATCCCCATTCCGTAGATGCTGTACCAATGGTTTCAGTAATATGCAATCGTGACAAACAACGGCATTAGTGTGTACAGCAGTGGGCTTCTTACTCGGTGCTCCAATTGCTGAAGGAATTTTCATCGTGCCAAGATTAAATCCCCTACTATTACCAAACACCTGAGATCTTTAAACCCACAGACAATGGTGCATGAAGCTAGGGAGACATTTTTTTTTATCATGCCAATCACTGCATGTGAAGTGCATGAGCATCACGTAAAACGATTATCGTATATTACTCAAATAACTGCAGAAAAGCCAGTTTTCTTCATTCTTTACTATATTATTTTTAAAAAATTTGCAACTCCCATTCCACGTCCGTTTAAGCCTGGTAGGTAGAAGCAGAGACGTTACCACCACGGCCAGTCCAGTTGACGTGGATATCCTTGCCGGCCTCGTACTTGGCATTGGCAAAGTCGGGCTTGATGTGGAAGGTGTGGGCACCGAAGTAATCACGCTGAGCCTGGAGCAGGTTGGCGGGCAGGTCCTTGGTGCGGTAGCCGTCGAACCACGAGAGAGCGGTAGAGAAGGCGGGGGTAGGGATACCAAGCTGAGCAGCCTGGGCGACGACGTCTCTCCAGCCGGGCTGGGCCGTGTGGATGGCCTTGTTGAAGAAGTCGTCGAAGAGGAGGTTGGTGAGGTCGTTGTCCTTGCGGTAAGCGGCAGTGATGTCCTTGAGGAAGACGGAGCGGATAATGCAGCCACCACGCCACATGAGGGCGATGGACGGCTTGTTGAGCTTCCAGCCGTACTCCTTGGCAGCCTAGGGTGGGTTAGACAGAGTACTTGTGTAGCAGTAAAAAGAAAAACACATACCTCCTGCATCAGCATGAAGCCCTGAGCGTAGGAAATAATCTTGGAGGCGTAGAGAGCCTGCTCAAGGTCGTCGAGGAACTGCTCCTTGTTGCCCTCAAACTTGCCGCTGTTGCGGGAAACATACTGGAGCTTGGTAGAGGCAACAGCACGCTCCTCCTTGATGCCGGACAGGCAGCGGGCCAGGACAGCCTCAGCAATGAGGGTGACGGGCATGCCGAGGTCGAGGGCGTTGACAGCAGTCCACTTGCCGGTACCCTTCTGGCCAGCCTTGTCGAGGATCTTCTCAACGAGCGCAGTGCCGTCGTCGTCGTTGAAGTACATGATGTCGCGGGTGATCTCAATGAGGAAAGAGTCCAGGACACCCTTGTTCCACTTGGCGAAGACGTCACCAATCTCCTTGTTGGAGAGGCCGAGGGCGCGCTTCATGATGTCGTAGGCCTGGATATGTTAGTATAGGGTTGTGCGCGATGTTAGAATGAACATACCTCGCAGATGAGCTGCATGTCACCGTACTCAATACCGTTGTGAACCATCTTGACGTAGTGGCCAGCACCCTCGTCACCGACCCACTCGCAGCAGGCCTCGCCGTCAGACTTGGCGGAGATGCCCTGGAAGATGTCCTTGATGTGAGGCCAAGCCTCCTCGTCACCACCGGGCATGATGGAGGGACCGTAGCGGGCACCCTCCTCACCACCGGAAACACCGGAGCCGACAAAGCGAAGACCCTTGCCCTTGAGGTACTGGGTGCGGCGGTTGGAGTCGGGGAAATGAGAGTTGCCACCGTCAATGATAATGTCACCCTTCTCGAGGAGGGGCAGGAGCTTCTCAATCCAGTCGTCGACAGCCTGACCAGCCTGGACGAGGAGCATGATGCGGCGGGGGCTCTTGAGCTTGGAGACAAACTCCTCAACGGAGTGGGCGCCGACAATGGACTTGCCCTTGGCCTCGTTTTCCAAGAAGCGGTCGACCTTGGAGACAGTTCGGTTGAAAGCGCAGATGGTGAAACCGTGGTCGGCCATGTTAAGAATCAGGTTCTGTCCCCTGAGGCGCGAGTTAGCAAGATTGGAGGGGCAGTGCGGGGAGGCCGGAAGGGGCCAGAAACTTACATGACAGCAAGGCCTATGAGGCCGAGATCCGCGCTTGGGACATTGTTAGTATTTTGAAGAGGCTGAGACGAAGAAACTGAAGAAGCAGAAGAAGCAGAGGCATTGGCAGGCTGATTGGGACCGAGCTTGATGCTGGCGAGTCGTGCACTACCGCTTAGCAGTAAGTCGCCGCGCTGCTGAGGATGGGAGAAGCTGGGAGAGTACCCAGCACAGCTGCGAGGCACGAGCAAGAACCCGGAAACCAGCAGAGAGGCAAAAACACCAAGAAAAAACTGGTGATGTGCGCAAACGCTGGGTGCGGGAAATTGAGCGCGTCCAACAGCTCTCGGCGGGGTGGTGGGGTAGTGAAGATAAGAGCAGATAGCACCGCCAGGGAGGAGGGAAGACTTACACAGGGCCAGACATGATGGCTGTGGTGAATGGGTATGGGAGAGGGTATATGGGATGGAAAGAGGAAGCGAGATCAGGCGATGCAAGACGCAAGATCCAAAGCGGATAGAATGAAGATGAAGATGGAGAGTAGAAGAATGGGCGAGGAAAGGAAAAGGTTGGCGAGATTGAAGTTTGTATGACCGTGCTGGGTGAGGAAAAAGCGGGCTCAGTTAGTGATGGGGGTACTGGATTGGCGGGGCAGCCAGGTGCAGGCGTGTCATCCAAATCGCCGCAGGAGGGAGAGATTTTTTCCACGCTACGGCGCGCCGGCTGAGTGTATTTGGCGCTGGGATATATGATTGAGATATTTACAGAGGGCCGATGGACCTTGCTGGGTCGGGGAAAGGGCGATAAGGGAAGCAGTAGGTAAAGACTCTGCTATCGAGCTCTCAACATTTACGTCACTCCACTCTACTATGGACATTGGACAACCACAGCTTCAACCAGCTTTCTTCTTGCGAAGCCATCGTCGTGTCTGCCATTTCAATTCTGTAATACAACTCCTGACACATTCTTCTTACATGAATCACCGGTCTTGCGTCGAGATTCCGTGTCAGATGCGCGATTGCTGCCGTCAGACGAAACGCATCATCCATGCCTCGCCCAACGAACCCCGGGGAGGGGCAATGACGCACCGGTAGCGGCGGACGTGAGGAAAGGCCGCGCTGCAGGGTTGTGGCCGGCGGCCCTACAGCGGCCCTACCACTGCTACGGTTTTTGGCCTGGAGGTGCGCTGCGCTGCGCTGCGCTGCGGAACCCCCAACCCAGCAGCTCCGGCGCCGCCGCAGATGCCGGTCGCCTGGAAAGAAGAGCTCCTTGTTTCACAACGGAAACAGGGTACGAGGGAATTGAGCGCGGAAAATGGAATACAGCGTGATTGATTCCTTTTCTTTGTGACGAGTCTTTTAGTCTGAATATGGCCCTAGTTCTCCGGCCTAGCATCCGCCATGTCTCCTCCACCAGCCCTCGCAACAAGACCCAAAAGTGCCTCAGCTACCACACCCAGTTTGTCAGCAGCCGGCGAAGCTCTACGAATGCGGACATCAGGGCGGCGTCTCATGCCTCTTGGCTGATACGCTTGTCACACGTTACTTTTGCCGTGTCAATTGATTCAAACAGTGGTGGCTTGCCTTGCTGTCGGTCTTTATAAAGGATTGACAATCCCGAGGCAGCTATTTGATTTCCTCAACACCGTGCAGCAATGTAAGCGATGGCATTGTCACCAACACAACTATCCATCCTCCACAAGAACTAACTTTTGCTTGTCATCTCCCCACCATCCAATTGCCCCTCGTGTCCTCGAGTGCCAATGACAGCTTTCGACGCAACTGTGGCAACAGCAGTAGGCAGTTCTGTGGCGCCAAGTACGGGAGGCTCGTACCACCACCAGCCTCGCTGCTGTGGCTGCCGCTTCTGGCCTCTGTGCCTGTGCGGAGCCTCCCAACCGAGCAGCGCCGTTGCTAAATCGGGCGTGGCGCATGAGGTCACAGCTCGTACAGAGGCCACAACAGCCTTGCAAAGCCTGTCACAGCCCACTGCCGCCCGTCGTAGCACAGCCCGCGTCCCCTAAAAAACGCTGCCAGACCACTCAGAACCCACCGCCTGTGACGTATTTTTTTTTTTTTTTTGGTTCGACTGCCAAAATTATCTGCTAGACTGTGTTGAACTGTCTGCAGCGCCGCTGGAGGGATCCTCTTTTCTCTTGGTTGCCGTGGGGTCTACGTTTCTCCTCCTTCAAAGTACATACATCGTAAATGGTGGCACCATCAACAAAGAACCTTTTCTGATTCGCTTCATTTCTTGTTTGCATAAATCGTCACAATTCCAGTAAGTTTTCTGCCAGCTTAGCACCGTATTTCTCTATTGCATGTGCCATCTCTTGAGCCTAATTTACTGATTGCATTACTGCCCGCAGCTTCCAATACACTGCTACCCCTCCAAAACCCCGCGCCAGCTGTTCGCGTCCCGCTTCCCATCGGACTTCGACTCCAACACAAAGTACGATCCAATCTGCTGCAGCCATGGACGAAAAGGTGCTCGCGGCCTCTGCCAAGTACCCCATCACCGCTGGACATGTCTACAAGTATGGCACGGCTGGCTTTCGCATGAAGGCCGACCTGCTTCCCAGCGTCAGCTTCCGTGTCGGTCTGCTCGCTGGTCTGCGTAGTCGCAAGCTCAACGGCCAGGCCATTGGTGTCATGATCACTGCCAGTCACAACCCGGCTCCCGACAATGGCATCAAGATTGTTGACCCTATGGGCGAAATGCTGGAGCAGGAATGGGAGGCTTATGCCACCAAGCTTGTCAACTGCGCTACCGACCAGGAGCTTATCGATACCTACAAGGCCCTCGCCACGCAGCTCAAGATTGATATTGATGCGCCCGGCCGTGTAATCTACGGCAGAGATACGCGTCCCTCTGGCCATGGCCTCGTCGTTGCCTTGGCTGACGCTCTGGACGCCACTGGTACTGAGCACACCGACTACAAGATCCTCACCACCCCACAGCTGCACTACCTGGTTCGCTGCGTCAACACCGAGGGCACTCCCAAATCATACGGCAAGGTTAGCGAGGCCGGGTACTATGAGAAGCTCTCTGAAGCCTTTGTTCGCGCCCTGCGTGGACGCAAAATCCAGGGCCAGCTTGTCGTTGACTGTGCCAACGGTGTCGGTGGACCCAAGTTCTCTGAGCTTGTCAAAGTGATTCCCAAGGATGTCACTGGGTTCGATGTCAAGATTGTCAATGACGATGTGCTGCGACCTGAAGTTCTGAACCTCG
Source organism: Aphanocladium album (assembly GCA_029218145.1). NCBI lineage: Eukaryota > Fungi > Ascomycota > Sordariomycetes > Hypocreales > Aphanocladium > Aphanocladium album. Next base: position 5,387 of record JARDXD010001161.1, on the reverse strand, counting down.
ACGTGAGTGAATTCAAAGCACTCTTTCTTTCTAACCAATGCTAATTATTTAGTGCGGTGCCGACTTTGTCAAGACGAGACAGCGCAACCCTCCCAACCCCAAGCCCGTTCCCGGCGTCCGATGCTGCTCCTTTGATGGCGATGCTGATCGTCTCATCTACTACTGGATTGACCCCGATACCGGGTTCTTCATGCTCGATGGCGACCGAATTTCTTCGCTCTGCGCCTCTTTCATCGGTGAGCTCGTTCGCTCCGCCGGTCTCGCTGACGACCTCCGCATCGGTGTTGTGCAGACTGCCTACGCCAACGGCGCCAGCACCAAGTACATTGAGAAGCTTCTGCAGCTTCCTGTTGTCTTCACACCCACTGGTGTCAAGCACCTGCACCATGCCGCTTGCCAGTACGATATTGGTGTCTACTTCGAGGCCAACGGCCACGGTACCGTCGTATTTTCGCAGGAGGCCCTGCGTCTCTTTGGTGCCAAGGAGCCCCAATCTCCTGCTCAGAAGGATGCCCTCGAGACTCTGGCCGCCATTGGCGACCTGATCAACCAGACTGTCGGCGACGCTATTTCCGATATGCTCATGGTTGAAGTTGTTCTTGCACACAAGGGCTGGACTCTGAAGGACTGGGCCACCACTTACACGGATCTTCCCAATCGCCTCGTCCGTGTCGAGGTTGCCAACAAGGATGCTTTTGAGGCCACGGACGCCGAGCGTCGCCTGGCCAAGCCGGACGGAGCTCAGGAGGCCATCGACGAGTGTGTTAGGAAATACACGTCGGCGCGCTCCTTTGCCCGCGCCAGTGGCACCGAGAACGCTTGTCGTGTATACGCCGAGGCTGCCTCGCGCGCCGAGGCGGATGAGCTGGCGAACAAGGTGGCGCAGATTGTCAAGCAGTTTGGCTCTTAGGAGATGGTGGCACTTGACGCGGTTGGAAAAGATTTGATGAAGATGAAGCAGAGCATGGCAGCTTTGCCCACGTTGCCAGCATAAAGGCACAAGAAAAGGAGTACGAGAGCGGTGAAAAAAAATATCATGAGTTGGGCGAATTATTTGTTTTTTTTTCTCGAAATAGTAGCGCTATGTGATGATGAGTAAAAATATACCTTTATCAAGTTCAGTTACAGCTATCGAAGTTGACAGAATACAGTATTTGACAACACGTCGTGACGTTTATACCAAGGGGAAGAGAGTGCGTTCTGACACTAGGAACATGACACTCCGGAGCTGGTGGTCCCTTGTGCGCCGAACTAGACGGTTGGTACGATTATAACCAACCGTACATGTATGCATTCGTACTGCTAACATGGGCATGCCGGGAGCACAAGCTTACTACTGCAGTGTGAGAAATGCCAGAAGTTCCTCATGATCTGGCGCCGACGCGTAGGCGAGACAACCATTCGACCAACCTGATTCAGGAAACTCGAGGAGCGAGATTCTTGAAGAAGAGAAAGAAAAAAAAAAGCGGGAATTGGTCAACAGGAATTGGCAAAAAGCGCCTAGGACATTCATCTCCGGGTACGCAAGAGGGGGGAAATTCCTTGCGCAGGGCCGTTGGCGTAAATGAAGCTGTGTGCACTCCAATGCCCGATTCGGCTGGGGGGCAGGGCGGAAAAAGCAAATATTACAGCATTGGCAGGTGTGGATGATTTGGCGATGCCTTGATTGTTGCTTGCTTTTGATGGGCTAGTTTTCTTTTGCAACACATTTGCCGTAATTACCCCCCCAAACCCTGATTTTGTTTATGCACGTCTTCTTGCAGGTCAACGGCCACGTTGCGCTGGTTTGCCCGTAGACTCTTTTTTTTTTCTCAACGTTGCTTGGTATCATTTGAAGCTCTCTCCCAGCGTCGCCCACGTCGGTGACAGAAGAAGGGAGCAGCTTGTGCGACGGCCGAGGACGGAGTGTCTTACCACAATCGACGTGAGAGCTGACTAACAGGAAGAAGACTACATCACATGCTAGTTAACAATATCTGATTGTCTCTGTGCTACCATGTGCCTGATAGGAAATGTCTTTGAGATGGTGTGTTTTACTCGGGAATTGTGATAATGCTGTCGGGGAATCCGATCTCGATGGTGGCGTTTTTTTTTGTTGTTTCCCGCCTGTATTCGGCAAGTACTGCATTGGTGATATCTTGACACTCAGAGGCGGTGTAGAAGAAGAAGTGAAATGAGGCGTTTTCTTGTCTAGCACCTGCATTGTTGTTTCTTACGATGATCGGTTCCTCTCATGTTTTGCAAAATGCGTGGCAGTGCGTTGGTGAGTTTTTTTTTTGGGGCCAAGGAGAGACAAGACATGCATTCTGCACATGCATATTAAGCGTGCGATGCAAGCGAAAAACTAAAGAGAGTACAATGCTGCATGTTTTACTGGAGACGAGAGAAGAAGAAAAAGCAAGCAAAAAGACGGAATTCTCGACGACAAAGAACGGTCTGAAGGTCGGTGAGCGAGGAACAAGTGTCACTATGTGTCTTGTCGTCTTGAAAATCCCGACACAGTAGCAAACTGGCAGTCTTATTTGAGAGACAAGAAAGAACAAAAAAAAGGCAAAAGGAATCATAACATGCGGTTTATTATGCATTGTGGAACTGCGGCATCAGTTCACATCGATATTGATATGTGGCCGTGGAGAGATGTGATATAGAGCAAGGAGGCCATGGTCAAAGAACGACGGGTCACTGGCAGCCCTGGCAACCGCCCAGGAAAAGAAAAAGAATCCAGGGTCCCCTTGATCGGTCTGATATCGACTTGCTCATCCAAAAAAAAAGACCCGTTTTGCTAATATATCTTTTCTAACCATTTATAACCGGACAGGGGATGCTTGCCAACGGGGCCCTATGTAGTAAATTGGCCAAGGCGTTGGCCTGCGCAAACCCCCCTGCCCTGTGCCTGATGGCGCAAGCCAGAAAAAGAAAAAAAAAAGGTGAGAAACAGACACGGGAGGCTCCCGAACAGTCAGAGACTATTTTATTGTCTCTCTCTCTATTACGACTTTCCCATTTGCAAGGAATAGGGTGCGTTGGGAAGAGGAGGGAATAAGGAGGGGGGCGCCTGGTGGACGTCGACGATGCTGCCCTCGGCGATGGATCAGCGGACCTGCTACGGCAATCACGTTGCCTCTGGCAGGAATTGCAAACAAATCATGGAGGTGCCTGATTCAAAGACATGTTCTTGCAAAAAAGACGCATTAGAAAATAGGTTTGCGCTTGAGGGTGCGTCCAGTGTCTTCCTAGCGTCTATGATCGTACGAGTGACGATGCTCCAGCAGTGCGCAGCGCTCTGGTGGCTGAGACTGGGGGCTCGCGCGCGCGCAAGGAAAACCAGGTTGGCGGGACGCATTGTCCATGTTTCTTGTCAGGAAAGACACACTTCTCTCTCTTTCTCTGGGCACGATCAGCAGATGCGTAGGTTTCGAGTGGCAAACAAAAAATTCATGCAATGCCGCCTGTCTTTGGTATGTAGATGTACACCATGTAACCCTTTTGGCATGGTAACATGTGCTTGCCCGTTTCTATTCCAAAAGTCTCTCGACACCCGTGCTGGTTGAAAGAGAGAGGAGAGTGAAAGAAAGAGATTAAAAAAAAAACGTCACATTCCGCTTACAGCCCAGCGTCAATTGAGGTTTCGCAGATTCGAGTCAATTTGTTCTGTGTTATCCATGTGGCAGGGCAATGGGGGCAATGACAAGAGCCAGCCCAGACGAGCAAGCCAGGCTTGGCTGTGACGTACTTTGGCACCACAGGGTTAGATTGCGAACAGCCTTGCACTCCCCTCGAAACAGTGGGCTAGCCAACTCCAAAACTGTAAAGAAATAGACAAGGAGAATTATTTGGCCCATAGCGCTGGGCGCACGACGCCAGGGGGGGACCAGTCCGCTCAGCAGTGGTGGTGCGTAGGGAGGCTGCCCCTGTTATTGGCCTCGCCTATTTTGGAATTCCAACAAGGGAACGAACTAACTAGTTAGAGAGGAGCGGCGCCGAAAAAAAATAGTTCTCGCGGCGTTTGATTGCTCTTCGATGAGATTGGTTTAGAAGAGAAAAAAAGGTACTACAGAAGGCCCCCGTCGCTCGGCGGGGGTTATTTTGGAAAGTAAACAAAGATTTGACTATTGCCTCTCGATCGTTTGAAACAAAGGGATTTAGAAATAAGGCAAGGAAGTCATAGTTTGCAAAAGTAGTAGAAGAAGTGTGTTCTATCGAGCACCGACGCCAGACCCATTCGCTGCGGAAGAGTCGGAAGAAGCCCTCTCCGCAGCAAAGAAGAGAGAGCCATGTCCAGCTGTACGTTGCCCCCCCTGTATGCATGATTGACCGCAGCAATCAGCCAGACGTCTGTTCTTGTGCTATCCTTTCCCGAAAATGCCAAGTTGACAGCGCAGAGCTGCTTGCTCATCCCGTCCCCACAGGCACCAGCACAGCTTCACCTGTTACAGAAGAAAATTGTCAATGCTTCTTGCATGAGCTGTGCCTAAGCTACATGCTCTTCTAGTACCAGCTGGACCGGCTGATGGAATGGGGGGAGGGCGGCCATTTTTTTTTTTGGCGGCCGCGCTGCACCATCGGCTCGCCCACGCAGCTGGATGGGGTAAATGATGAACCTGCATTACACTGCCAACACTGCCAACACTGCCAATGCCAATAGCGTTGTACGTTCCCGCTGATATAGTTAGTTTAGTTGATCTTTTCCCCCACTGTTGTAGAGCAAAGTGGTTCTGAGCTAGCGGTTTAGCTGGACAAGGGCCAGAGAGAAAAAAAAGAGCGCCCCTGATATCCCATGAAGCTTTCCCCAAACAAGTACACACTAAGATTGCCCACGGGTTGGCGGGATATGGAAAAAAAAGATGGTGGCGGGCAGGTCTGGCCGCCGCCGCCGCCTTGTCCGAGAGAGCGAGTATTAGTGGGAAAACAGTCCCATGGGTGCACGATTACCATGATCTGCATTTTTCGCGTGCATTCTTCCCTTCGGAGAGAGAGTGCCGCCCTTGAAAAGCTCATGTCGATTGAAAAGGCACCTCTGGTTACCCTTGAATGCCAATGATGACGACACTCCCTTGTGATGCTATACCGGAAGAGGTCAGGCCTAGCAAATGACGCTCAAGTCATTCTGCGCACCTGAACGACCACTATCGTCAGCATTGTTGGTATGCCTTTCTCTGTATGGCTGGGCTAGCGTTGGGGGCCATGCAGCAGCACCGCCCATCCAATCCGCCTTCACTCTCTCTATGTGTCTCTGGCAGAACTGGCACCGGATGACCCCCAAAAAGGGCTTCCAAGGGGTCCGATCCTCCACCGGACCTCACTCCTGCGCCGGGATTTCATTCGCCAGTGGGCGTTCCCCTGCAGCAAGCCCACCCACAGCTTGACTCGACCCGGCCGCCCAGATG